>ML095797.1:725-22314 GCA_003697995.1 Taxidea taxus jeffersonii
CCCACCCCCGTTGCATCTCCACTTCCTCATATCAGGGAGATCATGTGGTAGTTGTCTTTCTCCAGTTGACTTATTTCGCTAAGCATAATACGCTCTAGTTCCATCCATGTCGTCGCAAATGGTAAGAGAGTTTATTAAATAAGAAATTGGCTGAATGACAAAAGACAAAAAATTAAAATTGAAAGACTGAAGGATCATGGAGAAAAAACCATGAATTACATATGCTATAGTCCCCTAGCACTGGAGTTTTGCAGTTCTCATTCATCAATAAACTTAGTCTTGGCTGTATATTCCTGCTGATATTCTCGGGGAGGGGCTTTTACATTGATTTTCAAGTGTCTTTGCCCCAAGTGGAATTGCACTGCCTTTGCCAGTGGGCCAGGTAAGTAATCTGCTGGATTGCTCTCTGTAGCTTTTATTCCCTTTAGGCTTTATGCACCACTTAGGAGGGTGAGAATGAAAACGGCAGCCTCCCAATCTCCAGCCCCAGAGCTGAGAGCTCAGGGCGCCACTCCTCAGTGTGTCCTCAAAGAAAAGCAGTCAGTTGCTCCTGTCTCCAGGTCTTTATCCGAAGTCCATCCTCACCTAGCCTGTGACAGAACATTTCTATCTCAGACATGGGACCCTCTTTGGAGTCTCCAAACCCTGCAGACTCTTGCAGTGCACACCTGCACTGCTCCTTCCAGGGAAGGTAGGGTGGTCTCAATGGTTCTGCCACTTATTGATCCCCTGTTCAGAGAATAGTCACCTGATCCTGTTGTGGTTTGCAGTTTATGGCAATCCCCAATGAAAGCCCACTCCTGGGCTCACTGATTATAGCTGGTTTCCCCAATCCAATGTCTGGTACCTCTGCCACACTCAGACATCCCCATTCTTTCTGTGACCCCAGGGATCTTGAGACCACACTATCCAAACTAGGATTCTGCCCCACTTCACCATCTGAGTACATTTCAGGCAGGGATGTCCCTCACTGGGGCAGACTTCTAAAAGTTCTAATTTTGTCTTCCACCGTTAAATCACTTTCCAGTAGGAGGCTTACGTATACTCCCTCCTCCCATGATTTATCTTCCATATATCACCTCAGATTCACTTCACACCACCTACCTTGCAGAAAGTGGTCACTTTTCTATTTGCAGAGTTGCAGCTACTCTTTTCTTAGATCCCTGGTTGAGTTCACAGGTGTTCAGAATGGTTTGATAGCTATCTAACTGAATTCCTGGGACCAGATCAAACTAAGTTTTCCTACTCCTCTGCTATCTTGCACTCTCTTTTGTATTCCACAATCTTTAAAATTCTTTATTTATCACTAATATTTTGCCATTTATATTACTGTGTGTCTTGGTGCTGACCTCCTTGTGTTGAATTTGTTGGAGGATCTTTGTGCCTCCTGGCTATGGATCTCTGTTTCCCTCCCTAGATCCGTGGAATTTCCAGCTATTATTTCTTCAAATACATTCCCCGCCCTTTCTCTCTCCTCTCCTTTTAGGATCCCTATAATGAGAATGTTATTATGCTTGGTAGATTTCACTGAATTTTCTAGGTCTATTTTCATTATGCAGTATTGTTTCTTTCTTACCTGTTTAGCTTTATTGCGTTCCATTTCTCTTTCTTCCAAGTCACTGGTATGTTCCTTTTCTTATGTAGCCTTGTATTTGGTTCCATTTGTAGTATTTTTAATATCATTTGTTGAGTTCTTCATCTCTGCTATGTTAGTTTTTATATCTTTGTCAAAGGTCTCACTGATGTCCTCCACCCTTTTCTGAAGTCCAGTGAGTATCTTTATGATAATTACTTTAAATTCTCTATCAGCTATATTATTTATTTCTATTTCTCTTAGATTTCCCCTGCTGTGGTTTTTATCCTGTTATTTCATTTGGGACATTTTTCCTCTGTCTCCTCATTTTGTCTACCTCTCTGGGACTGTCTGTGTTAGGAAAATAAGCTACATCACTGTCTTCAAAGCAGTGGCTTTATGAAGAAGAGGTCCTATAGTGCCATGCAGTGCAGTGTCCCCTGTTCACCAGAATCTGTCACTTCAGGGGGTCTTCTATGGGTGTTTCTTGCATCCTGCTATTGTGTCTGAGTTGCTTTACCTTTGAGTTCAGACATCTACACTGACTCTTTCCCTGTTGTGGGCTATGCTTGCTCTCTGTAATATTAAGGAAACCCAGGCAGGCCAGCTCTAAGTGGTCATGGATGCAGAATGTCTCAGGGGCTTGGTGGCAATTTTAACAAAATTTGCACTAAGCTTCTAGTCCTAGGCTGATTCCCCACAGCCCAGTGGCTGTTGGGGACATGGCTGCACCATGAAAGCTATGGCAGCCAGGTGTGCATGGTGTCTGTGTATATAGTGGCTGGCTGTGGTGCAAGCTTTCAGCAAAATTTGTGCTTTGCCCAGAGGCAAGGCCAGTAGACGTGGAGTGGACAAGTCCTCAGGAGAACTTGTGGGTGGAGTAAACTGTTAATATGTTAGGTAGCAACTATTTGAGCAGTGCCACCTCCCACAGGTGGCCCTGTGTTTATGCTGGAAGGCGGGGAGGAAAATGGCAACTGTGATCTCCTCTGTTCCCAGAGAAGCCCCCCAACATGCTCCCAAATCATTATAATCAGATTCCCCTCTCATTTTGCAAACTTTTTCTTGTTTCTTGCCTCTTTATGGGCTGTTGTCTCTTTAAGGGCAGAACCCATCTATCGTTTACCCTCCTAGCTCACCCAATGTTGAGTCAGCTGACTTTTAAAACTTCAGGCTCCTAATGGCACTGGTCATACAAATACACAGAATTCAGCCATTTTGGTTTTCAAGACCAAAGGTCATGGAGATTCATTTTTCCTATGTGAGCTCTCTGGAGCTTTCCCTCTCCACACCTACATCTTCCTCCCTCCTGTGGGTAACTTCTGACCACCATTTCTGCCCTATATACCATCTTTGAAATAGCTTCTTGTCTACATTTATTTGTGGAGTCTCTTCTGCCAATCTTCAGATCATTCTCTGGTTTATTTACTCAGCTTTGAGTGATATATAATTGTAAATGTGGGACATGGAGAGCTTAGGGTCTTCCTACTCTGCCATATTCCCAAATCTCCTCTTTTTTTTTCTTATGGATGTCCAGTTTTTCCAGTGACATTCGTTGAAAACACTATCTTTTCCCCATTGCATAGTCTTAATTCTCTTTTCAAAAATTATTACCACATATGGAAGGATTTATTTTTTGGGACCTCTATTCTATTTCTTTGGTCTGTCTGACTTTATGCTAGTATCACACTCTTTTGATTTCTAATAAGTTTTGTAATCAGGAAGTGTGAGTCCACCAGCTTTGTCCTTTTTCAAGTTTGTTTTGGATATTTAAAGTATATGCAAACAATGAATCATAGAATACTACATCAGAAGCTAATGATGTACTGTATGGTGAATATCATGACATGATAAAAAATTAAAAAAATAAAGTCCATTAAGATTCCACCCAAATTTTAGGATTTTTTTCTATTTCTGAAGAAAATATCATTGGAATTTTGATATGAATTGCATTCAATCTGTAGATCACTGTGGCTATTATTGTCAACTTAACAATATGAAGTCTTTCAATCTGTGACCATGGGAGAGCTTTCCATTTATTTATGTCTTCTTTAATTCTTTCAGCAATGTTTTATTTTTTTCAATGTACATGGGGTTTTATTTGCCTCCTTTGATAAGTTTATATCTAAGTTAATCTTATTACTTTTGTGCTATTTTAAATGTATTGATTATATAATTTCCTTTTCAAAATGCTCTTTGGTCTGTGGAAACACTACTGATGTATCTGTGTTAATTTATGTCCTGCAACTTTGCATATGCTTATTTGCTCTAACAGTTTTTTGTCAAGTCTTTGGGGTTTTTGACATATAAAATCATGTAATATATGACAGATAATTTACTTCTTCATTTATAATTTATATGCCTTTTGTTTCTGTTTCTTGCCTAATTCTTCTGCAGTCAAATGCTCTACCACTGAGCTATACCCCCGCTTGCCTAATTCTTCTGGCTAAAACTTTCAGTACCATGCTAAATAAGTGGTGAAATAGACATCCTTGTCTTGTCCTTGTCTTGTTCTATAGTAAAAGCCTTCAGTCTTTCACCATTCAGTAATATGTTAGCTGTGGATTTTTTGGATATGTGTTTTATTTTGTTGAGGAATTTTCTTCTATTCTTAGTTTGTTCAGTGTTTTTTTTTTTTTAATCATAAGTTGGTGTTGGATTTTGTCGAATGCTTTCTTGGCATCATTTGAAATGATTGTGTGGTATTCATCTTTTATTTTGTTAATGCAGTATATTACATTAATTTTTGTATATTTAATTGTCCTTGCATTCCAGAAAGAAATCTTACTTGGTCATAATGTATAATACTTTAACTATGCCCCTGAATTTGATTTGTTATTATTTTTGAGGATTTTTGCATTAATATACATGAAGGATACTGGTCTGAAGTATTCTTGTAGTGTCTTTTTCTGGCTTTGGTGACAGGGTAAATTATGGCCTTGTCGAATGAGTTAATAATTTTCCTCTCCTTTTCAATTTTTTGGAAGTGTTTGAAAAGAATTGTATCCTACAACTTTGCTGAATATTCACAGAATTGTATCCTGCAATTTTTCTAATTCCTTCTAGAATTATTAATTCTTTTTAAATGTTTGATAAAATTCACCAGTGAAGCCATCTGGTCTACCTATTTTCTTTGGAAGTTATTCATTACTAATTCAGTCTCCTTAGTCAGATTTTTTTGTTTCTTTATGATTCAGTCTTGGAAGGTTGGTTTTCTCTAGGACTTTGTCCATGTCACCTGGATTATCTAATTTGTTGGTGTACAATTGTTTGCAGTACTCTCACACAATCTCTTTTTATTTCTATTTATTCTACAAATCCTATTTACTTCTATACAATTAATAGTAATGTTGATACTTTCATTTCTGATTATAGTAATTTGAGAGTTCTCTCTTCTGTTTATCAATTGAGATAATTGATATTTTCAAAGAATCAATTTTAAGTATACTTGATTTTTTTCTTTTGTTTTCTATTCTCTTTTTTATTTGTCTCCACTTTAATCTTTATTATTTTCTCTCTGCTGCAAGACATGGGCTTTTTAAAAAGATTTTATTTATTTATTTGACAGAGAGAGAGTTCACAAGCAGGCAGAGAAGCAGGCAGAGAGAGAGGGGGAAGCAGGTTCCCTGCTGAGCAGAGAGCCTGATGTGGGGCTCAATTCCAGACCCTGAGATCATGACCTGAGCTGAACACAGAGGCTTAACCCACTGAGCCACCCAGGTGCCCCAAGACATGCGCTTTGGTTGTCCTTCTTTTCCTAATTCTGTAAGGTGTGAAACTGTTACTGACTTCAGGCCTTTCTTCTTTTTAAGGTATGGTTTTACAGTATAACATTTTCTGTTCTCACTGCTTTTACTACATCCTGTAAGTTTTGGTGTGTTTCGTTATTTGTTTTCACTTGGTTCAAGGCTTTTCTAATTTTCCCTGCAATTTTTTTTCTGACTCACTGGTTATTGAAAAGTGTTTTTAACTGTTACATTTCTGAATTTTCTAATTTTTATACATTTATTGGTTTCTAGTTTTGAATCTCTTTCTGCTACTTCATTATTAGTGTATGGAAATGTTACCAAATTTTGGATGTTAATTTTCTATCCTGCAACTTTACTGAATTCACTTACTATTTCTACTAGTTTTTTTGAAGAGTCTTCAGGAGATCCTATGTATAATATCATGTCATTTACAAATAGTGACAGTTTAATATCTTTTCTAATATGTATGTCCCTTATTCCTTTTTCTTCTATGATTGTTGTGGTAAGGACTTGTAGTCCTATGTTGAATAAAAGTGGCGGGAGTGCACATTCCTGTCTTATTCTTGATCTTAGAAAGCTATCAGTATTTCGCCACTGAGTATTATATTAGCTGTAGGTTTTTCATAAATGACCTTTATTATGTTCAGATCTGTTCCCTCTAATTCCACATTGTTGACAGTTATTAATGTGAACAGATGTTGAATTTTGTCAAATGTTATTTCTGCATCTGTGGAGATGATTTTTATCTTTCATTTTGCTGATATGGTGCATCATGTTGTTTTTTTTTTTTGATTTCTGAATGTTGAACCATCTCTGCAATTATTATTATTAATTATATTAATTATTATATTATATTATATATAATATTATTATAATATATTATATATAATATAATTAATTATATTAATTATTATATTAATGCAATATAATTATTGCATCTCTGCAATAATACCACTTGATCATGGTGAAAGATTTTTTTTTAATGTAAAGTTGGATGCAGCTTGTTAGTATTTTGTTGAGAGTTTTTGCATATATATTCCCTGGAGATATTGGCCTGTAGTTTTCTTTCTTCTTTTTTTTTTAATGTCTTTGGTTTTGGTGTCAGGATACTGTTGGTCTCATATAATGTATTTAAGATTTTATTTATTTATTTGACAGAGATCACAAGCAGGCAGAGAGGCAGGCAGAGAGAGAGAGGAAGGGAAACAGGATCCTTGCCAAGCAAAGAGCCCGATGTGGGGCTCGATCCCAGGACCAGGGTCTGGGACTTTAGGTTAGCTCCCCAGACTGAAACCTGGAGCTACAGGTGTGTGCATATGAACTAAGGATAGCTTGAAGTTTTAGAAACACAAAGGGCAGAGACATGCCCAGCCCTGGGAGCAAGGGCTGGGAGTGCTGCTATGAGGTGCACAACACAACACTGCAGTTTTTAGCAGCACAGAGAGAAATGGAGACATTGTGCCCTGGAAAGCTCAGTGAAGAGCAGACTGCGATCTCTCTGTTCTGGGACATAGGTTTGGATATGGTCACTTCTGCTCTGACTCTCAGAAGAGATGCAGAAAGCTGCAGGGAAAACCACCAGAGCACTAAAACCCCCCAAACCGGTTTTCAAAATAAGGGGGGCAAGATGGCAGAGGAGCAGGGGATCCATATTTCAACTGGTTCCCTGAATTGAGCTGGATATATACCAGACCACTCTGAACACCCACAAAATCAGCCTGAGATGTAAGAATGCTGCTGTGGGGTGCGCAACACAAGATACTGTGGTTTTTAACAGCACAGACAAAAACAGACAGTGTGGGCTGGAGGGCTCACTGGAGAACAGATTGTGATCTCTCAGTTCTGAGATAGAAGTTTGGATATGGTCAATTCTGCTCTGACTCTTGGAAGAGACATGGAAAGCCACCAGGGGAAGTACCCAGAGAACAAAAGCCCCTCCGAAAATGGTTTTCACCAAGCCCATCACCCCACCAAGAGGGCAGAGCAACTCTGCCCAAACAAGGTTGTCTGAGTAACAGCTCAGCAGGTCCATCCCTGAGAAGACAGGCTGAAATATCAAGAGGCCAACAACTCTAAGGTCCCTATAAAACAGATGCATCTTCCTTGGATTGTAGTCAATAATTTGGACTCTGTACATTCCCTCAACCACCTCTCAACATAATGACTAAGAGTAGGGAACCCCAACACAGGAAAAATTCAGAGACTGTGACCTCTGCCACAGAACTAATGGATATAAGCAAGATGTCAGAGTTAGATTTCAGGGTAACAGTTATGCAGACAATAGCTGAGTTGGAGAAAACTATTAACAACAACATAGATTCTCTAAGGGCAGAAGTGAGAGCTTATCTGGCAGAATTAAAAAACACTATCAATGAGATCCAATCTAGTCTAGATACTCTAACAGCTAGGGTGAATAATACAGAAGAACAAATTAGTGATCTAGAAGACAAACTCATAGAAAAGAAGGGTCAAGAGGAGGCTTGGAACAGCTTAGAATCCATGAAAACAGAATTAGAGAAATAAATGATTCCATGAAACATTCCAATGTCAGAATTATTGGGATCTCTGAGGGTGTAGAGAGAAAGAGAGGACTAGAAGATAGATATAAGCAAATCCTAGCTGAGAATTTCCCTAATCCGGGGAATGAAACAAGCATTTGTGTCCTAGAAGCAGAGAGAACACCTCCCAAGATCAAGAAAAATGAACCAATGTCCAGGCATGTAATAGTAAAACTCACAGTTCTTTAAACCAAGGAAATCATCTTAAGGGCAGTTAGGGTGAAAAGATTCCTTACACACAAAGGGAGGAACATCAGAATAAATTCAGACCTTTCCACTGAGACCTGGCAAGCCAGAAAGGGCTGGCAAGACATATTCAGGGTACTAAATGAGAAAAACATGCAGCCAAGAATACTTTATCTGGCAAGGCTGTAATTCAGAATGGATGGAGAGGTAAGAAGCTATCAGGACTGGCAGAAACTGAAAGAATATGTGACCACTAAGCCAGCCCTGCAATAAATATCAATGGCGTTCCATAAAAGGAGAAAGACCCTAAGAGTGATAAAGAATAGAAATATACAGAAACAATCTATAGAAACAAGGATTTCACAGGCAACATGCTGACAATAAAAATCTTCTTTCAATAATCACTCTCAACATGAATAGCCTAAATGCTCCCATGAAATGGCACAGAGTTGCAGAGTAGATAAAAAGACAGGACCCATCTGTATGCTGTCTACAAGAGACTCATTTTGAACCTAAAGTTACATTCAGGCTGAATGTGAAGGGATGGAGAGCCATTTTTCATGCCAATGGACTTCAAGGGAAAGCTGGGGTAGCAATTCTTATATCAGACAAATTAGATTTTAAGCTAAAAACTGTAGAGATACAGAAGACACTATATCATTCTTAAAGGGTCTGTCCAGCAAAAGGATCTAACAGTTGTAAATATCTATGCCCCCAACATGGGAGCAGCCAACTACATAAGCCAACTGTTAACCAAAATAGAGACATGTTGATAATAACACGTTAATAGTAGGAGACCATAACTCTCCATTCTCATCAATAGACAGATCATCTAAGCAGAAAATCAACAAAGAAACAAGAGTTTTGCATGACACATTGGACCAGATGGACCTCATAGATATAAACAGAACATTCCACCCTAAAACAACAGAATACTCATTCTTCTTGAATGCACATAGAACTTTCTCCAGAATAGACCACATACTGGGTCACAAATCAGGGCTCAATCAATTCCAAAAGATTGAGATTATTTCCTGCATATGTTCAGACCACAACGCTTTGAAAGTGGAACTCAATCACAAGAAAAAATTTGGAAGAAATTCAATCACTTGGAAACTAAAGACCACCCTGATAAAGAATGTTTGGGTCAATCAGGAAATTAAAGAACTGAAACAATTCATGGAAACCAATGAGAATGAACACACGTCGGTCCAAAAGTTATGGGATATGGCAAGGGCAGTCCTAAGGAGGAAATACATAGCCAGCTAAGCCTCACTTAAAAAAATCCCAAATACACAAATTAACTTTACACTCTAAAGAACTGGAGAATCTAAAGAACTGGGCACCTGAGTGGCACAGTGGGTTAAGGCCTCTGCCTTCAGCTCAGGTCATGATCCTGGGGTCCTGGGATCAAGCCCCACATCTGGCTCTGTGCTCAGCAGCAGGGAGCCTGCTTCCCCCTCTTTGCCTGCCTCTCTGCCTACTTGTTATCTCTCTCTCTGACAAATAAGTAAATAAAATCTTTAAAAAAAAAAGAACTGGAGAATCAACAACAAACAAAGCCTAAGCCACAGAAGAAGAGAAATAATTAAGATTAGAGGAGATATCAATGAATTAGAAACCAGAAATACAGTAGAGCACACCAACGAAACTAGAAGCTGGTTCTTTGAAAGAATAAGATCAATAAACCACTAGCCTGACTCATCCAAAAGAAAAGAGAAAGGACTGAAATTAATAAAATTATGAATGAAAGAGGAGAGATCTCTACTAACACCAAAGAAATAGAAACAATTATTAGAAATTACTATCAGAAACTATATGCCAATAAATTAAGCAACATGAAAGAAATGCATGCCTTCCTGGAAACCTATAAACTAATGAGACTGAAAAAGAAGAAATTAACAACCTGAATAAACCAATAACCAATAACGAGATTGAAAACAGTGATCAAAAACCTCCCAAAAAACAAGAGTCCAGGGCCTGATGTACTCCCTGGGGAATTCTACCAAACATTCAAAGAAAAAATAACACCTATTCTTCTGAAGCTATTTCAAAAAATAGAAACAGGAAAAAAAAAGTTCCTGACTCATTCTATGAGGCCACTATTATCTTTTTTTAAAAATTTAATTTAATTTAATTTATTTCAGTGTTCCAAAATTCATTGTTTATGCCCCACACCCAGTGCTCCATGCAATACATGCCCTCCATAATACTCACCAATAGGCTCACCCAACCCCCGAACCCCCTCCCCTCCAAAACCTTCAATTTGTTTCTCAGAGTCCACAGTCTCTCATGGTTTGTCTCCCCCTCCGGTTTTCCCCAACTCCCTTCTTCTCTCCATCTCCCAATGTCCTCCGTGTTATTCCTTACGCTCCATAAGTGAGTGAAACCATATGATACTTGGCTATCTCTGCTTGACTTCTTTCATTCAGCATAATCTCTTCCAGTCCCATCCATGTCAATACAAAAGTTGGGTATTCATCCTTTCTGATGGAGGCATAATACTCAATTGTATATATGGACCATATCTTCTTTATCCATTCTTCTGTTGAAGAACATCTTGGTTCTTTCCAGTTTGGTGACTGTGGAGGCCACCATTATCTTGACCCTAAAACCAGGCAAAGACTCCATCAAAAAGAATTTCAGACAAATACTCCTGATGAATACATATGCCAAAGTTCTCAACAAGATCATAGTTAATAGGATCCAACAGTACATTAAAGGATTATCCATCACCACCAGGTGCGATTTATCCCTGGGATGCAAGGGTAGTTCAACATTTGCAAATCAATCAGTGTGATAGAACACAGTAAGAAGAGAAAAGATCCATATGGTCATCTCAATTGATGCCAAAAACCTATTTGACAAAATACAGCATCCTTTCCTGATTAATACTCTTTGGAATATAGAGATAGAAGGAACATTCCTCAATTTCATAAAAACCATCTATGAAAAGCCCACAGTGAATATAATTCTCAATGGGGAAAAGCTGACAGCCTTTCTCTTAAGACCAGGAATATGACAAGGATGCCCACTCTTACCACTATTGTTCAAGATAGTACTGGGAGTCCTAGCAACAACAATCAGGCAACAAAAAGAAATAAGATATTCAAATTGGCAGAGAAGAAGTCAAATTCTCTCTCTTCCCAGACGACATACTTTATGGGGAAAACCACCCCCAAATTACTAGAACTCATAAGGCAATTCACTAATGTGACATGATACAAAATCAATGCACAGAAATCAGTTGTTTTCTTATACACTAACAATGTAACTGTAGAAAGAGAAATTAGGGAATCAATTCCATTTACAATAGCACCAAAAACCATAGTATACACTGGAATAAACCCAACCAAAGAGGTAAAGGATCTATATTCTAGAAATTATAGAACACTCATGAAAGAAACTGAAGACACAAAAAGATGGGAAAACATTCCATGCTCATAGACCAGAAGAATAAACATTGTTAAAATGTCTATAATGCCCAGAGCAATCTATACTTTCAATGCCATCTTGATCAAAATAACCAATAGCATTTTTCAAAGTGCTGAAACAAACAATCCTAAAATTTGTATGGAGCCAGAAAGACCCCGAATTGCCAAAGAAATGTTGAAAAGAAAATCAAAGCTGGGGGCATCACGTTGCCTGATTTCATGTTATATTACAAAGCTGTGATCACCAAGACAGTATGGCACTCACACAAGAATGGACACTCAGACAAATGGAACAGAGTGGATCCCAGATATGGACCCTCAACTCTATGGTCAAATAATCTTCGACAAAGCAGGAAAAAATATCCAATGGAAAAAAGACAGTCTCTTCAATAAATGGTGCTGAGAAAATTGGACAGCTATATACAGAACAATGAAACTCAATCATTTTCTTGCACCATACACAATGATAAACACAAAATGGATGAAAGACCTCAGTGTGATACTGTAATCCATCATAATTCTAGAGGAGAACATAGGCAGTAACCTCTTTGACATGGACCACAGCAAATTCTTTCAAGACATGCCTCTAAAGGCAAGGGAAACAAAAGCAAAAATAAACTTTTGGGACTTCATCAAGATCAAAAGCGTCTGTACAGCAAAGGATACAGTCAACAAAACAACGAGACAACCCACAGAATGGGAGAAGATATTTGCAAACAACACTACAGATAAAGGGCTGATATCAAAGATCCATAAAGAACTTCTCAAACTCGACACCCCCAAAACAAATAATCAAGTCAGAAAATGGGCAGAAGACATGAATAGATATCTCCCTAAAGAAGACATACAAAAAACTAACAAACACATGAAATAATGTTCATTATCATTAGCCATCAGGGAAATCCAAATCAAAACCACATCAAGATACCACCTTACATCAGTTAGAATGGAAAAAATTCACAAGAAACAGCAATTGTTGGAGAGGTTGTGGATTAAGGGGAACCTTCTTACACTGTTGGTGGTAATCCAAGTTGGTACAGCCACTTTGGAAAACAGTGTTGAGATTCCTCAAAAAATTAAAAATAGAACTACCCTATGACCCTGCAATTGCACTACTGGGTATTTACCCCAAAGATACAGATGTAGTGAAAAAAGGAGGCGCATGCATTGCAATGTTTATAGTAGCAATGTCCACAATAGTCAAACTGTGGAAAGAGCTGAGATGCCCTTCAATGGATGAATGGATAGAGAAGATGTTGTCCATATATACAATGGAATATTACTCAACCATCAGAAAGGATGAATACCCAACTTTTGTACCAACATGGATAGAACTGGAAGAGATTATGTTAAATTATATAAGTCAAGCAGAGAAAGTCAATTACCTATGGTTTCACTTATTTGTGAAACATCAGGAATAACATGGAGAACATTAGGAGAAGGAAGGGAAAAATGAAGAAGGGTAAATTAGAGGAGGAGATGAACCATGAGAGACTATGGACTCCAATAATCAAACTGAAGGTTTTAGAGGGGAGGGGTTGGGGGGATAACTTAGCCCAGTGATCGGTATTAAGGAGGGCACATACTGTATGGATCACTGGGTGTTATACGCAAACAATGAATCATGGATGGACCACTATATAAAAAATTGATGATTTACTCTATGGTTAATAACATAACATTAAAAAAATAGAAAAACTAGACAGCAACCTGCAAAAGAATGAAACTTGACTATTTTCTTACACCATATGCAAAACTAAATTCAAAAAAGATTGAGGACCTAAATCCGCAACCTGAAGCCATAAAAATCCTAGAAGAGAACATGGGCAGTAAGTCTCTGACATTGGCTATAGCAACATTTTTCTAGCTGTGTCTCCTGAGGCAAGGGAAATAGAAGCAAAAATAAACTATATGGACTATATTAAAATAAAAGTTTTGCACAATGAAGGAAACAATCAACAAAAGTAAAAGAAAATTTAATGAATGGGATATTTTCAAATGACATATCTGATAATAAGTTTTTATCCAAAATATACAAAGAACTAATATAACTCAACACCCCAAAACTGAATAATCTAATTTAAAAATGGAAAGAAGACATGAGTAGACATTTCCCCAAAGAAGACATACAGATAGATGGCCAACAGACACATGAAAAGATGTTCAACATAACTCATCATCAAGGAAATGCAGATCAAAACTACAGTGTGAGGAGTGCCTCAGTGGCTCAGTTGCTTGGGCTTCCCACTCTTAATTTTGGCTCAGGTCATGATCTCACTGTTGTGAAACCAAGCCTTGCCTGCTTGAGATTCTCTCTCTCTCTCTCTCTGCACCTCCCCCACTCGCTCACACACACTCTCTCTCTAAAATAAATAAATAAATATTTAAAAAAAACTACAGAGATAACTCCTCACATCTGTCAGAATGGCTAAAATCAATAATAGGAGAAACAATAGGTGTTGGCCAGGATATAGAGACAGGGGAACCCTCTTGCACTGTTCATGGGAGTGCAAAATGGTGCAGCCACTGTAGAAAACAGTGTGGAGATTCCTCAAAACATTAAAATTAGAACTACCTGAGGCACCTGTGTGGCTCAGATGGTTAAGCATCTTCCTTCAGCTCAGGTCATGATCTCAGGGTCCTGGAATCAAGCCCTATTATCAGACTCCCTGCTCAGTGGGGAGTCTGCTTCTGTCTTTCCCTCTACTACTCCCTTTGCTTGTGCTCTCTTACTCTCTCTGTCAAATAAATACCTAAAATCTTTTTTAAAAAATAGAACTACCTTATGATCCAGCAATTACACTACTAGGTATTTACCCAAAGAATACAAAAATACTAATTCAAAAGGATACATGCAGTCCGATGTTTATGGATGCATTACCTACAATAGCCAAATTATGGAAAGACCCCAAGTGTCTATCAACTGATGAATGGATAAAGAATATGTGACATATATGTATATATATATATATATATACATATATATATTCACAGATTTTGCATCTATCTATCATCTTATTCAGCCATTAAAAAGAATGAAATCTTATCATTTGCAAGGACATGGATGAAGCTAGAGATATAATGCTAAAAAAATCAGGTCAATCAGAGGAAGACAGTTACCATACGATTTCTTTTTTATTGTATTGTATTTTATTTATTTTATTAGTTAACATACACTGTCATATTAGTTTCAGGTGACATAGATATTTTAACAGTGTTTGTTCTTCCAACCCAGGAGCATGAAATATCTATCCATTTCTTTGTGTCATCTTCAGTGTTGTGAAATTGAATCCAGTTTTCCTCAATGATTTACAGTTTTCAGAGTACAAGTCTTTGTACGCCTTTGTCCACCTCTGGTTAGGTTTCTTCCCAAGTATCTTATTATTTTTTTCATCAGTGTTTAATATTTTTTGGAGTACAAATCTTTATACACCTTTGTTCACCTCTTTGGTTAAATTTCTTCCCAGGTATCTCATCATTTTTGTCACAATTGTAAAAGTGATTGTTTTCTTAATTTTTCTTTCTGCTGCTTCATTATTAGTTTATAGAAATGTAACAGATTTCAACATATTGATTTTGTGTTCTGCAACTCTATTGAATTTATCAGTTCTACTAATTTCTTGATGGAATCTTTTTTTTTTAAGATTTTATTTATGTATTAGTTAGAGATAGGGAGAGAGTGAGCACAGGCAGACAGAGAGACAGGCAGAGGCAGAGGGAAGAGCAGGCTCCCTGCCGAGCAAGGAGCCTGATGTGGGACTCGATCCCAGGATGCTGGTATCATGACCCGAGCCGAAGGCAGCCGCTTAACCAACTGAGCCACCCAGGCGTCCCTTGATGGAATCTTTTTTTTTTTTTTTTAGAATTTATTTTATTTTTTTGTCAGAGAGAGAGAGCGAGCACGTGCACAAGCAGGCAGAGGCAGAGAGAGAAGCAGGCTCCCTGCTGAGCAAGGAGCCCGATGTGGGATTCGATCCCAGGACTCTGGGATCATGACCCGGGCCGAAGACAGTGGCTTAACCAGCTGAGCCACCCAGGCACCCCCTGATGGAATCTTTTTAAAGAAATTTTTTTCTTTAAGCTTTTTTATTTAAACATATAATGTAACCCGACCAACCTCTCCCAGCCCCTCTCCACCCCCCAAAATTTTTTTTAATTTAAATTCAATGTAGTTAACATACAGTGTATTATCAGTTTCAGGGGTAGAATTTAGTGATTCTTCAGTCGCGTATAACACCCAGTGCTCATTACATCGAGTGTCCTCCTTAATGCCCATCACCCAATTACTCCACCCTCCCCCCACCTTCTCTCCAGCAACCCTCAGTTTGTTTCTAACAGTTAAGAGTCTCTTATTGTTTGCCTCCCTCTCTTTTTCCTTTTAAATATTTTATTTATTTATTTGACAGAGAGAGAGACAGCAAAAGAGGGAACACAAGCAGGGCGAGTAGGAGAAAGAGAAGTAGGCTTCCTGTTGAGCAGGGAGCATGATGCCAGCTTCAGCCCCATGACCCTGGGATCATGGCCTGAGCCAATTGCAGATTCTTAAAGACTGAGCCACCCAGGTGCCCCAACTTCCCTCTCTGTTTTTTAGCTTATTTTATTTTTCCTTCTCTTCCCCATGTTCATCTATTTTGTTTCTTAAACTCCACATATGACTGAAATCATATGGTATTTGTCTTTCTCTGACTTATTTTGCTTAGCATGATATCCTTCAGGTTTATCCACACTGCAAATGATAAGAATTCATTATTTTAGTGACTGATTAATATTCCATTATCACATTTTATCCATTCATCTGTTGATGAACACCTGGGCTCTTTCCATATTTTGGATACTATGGACATTACTGCTGTAAATATTGGCGGCGGGGAGCATAGGTGGCTCAGTTGGTTAAGCACCTGCCTTCAGGTCAGGTAATGATCCCAGGGTCCTGAGACCGAGCTGCTGGTCAGGCTCCCAGCTTATCGGGGAGACTGCTTCTCCTTCTCTTCTCTGCTTGTGTTCTCTGTTGCTATCTCTGCCTCTCTCTCTCTCAAATAAACAAAATCTTTTTAAAACTAAAAAAAAATAAACATCGTGGGTGCATGTGCTCCTTCAAATCACTGTTTTTGTATCCTTTGGATAAATGCTTAGTAGTGCAATTGTTGGGACATTGGGTAGTCATATTTTTAACTTTTTGAGGAACCTCCATACTTTTTTCCCAGAGTGCCTTTACCAGTTTGCATTCTAGTGGTGTTAATGTCCCTTAGTATTATTGTATTATTATCAAATAGTTCCTTGATGTTTGTTTTTAACAGTTTTATGTATGTGGGTTCTCCCATATTGGGTTCATAAATATTTACAATTAATAGAGGTTCTTCTTGTTGGATTGTCCCCTTTATTATTATAAAGTATCCTTTTTCATCTCTTTTTACAGTCTTTGTTTTGAAGACTATTTTCTATGATATAAGTACCGTTACTCTGGATTTCTTTTCACATTGATTTTCTTTTTTTTTTTAAATCTTATTTACTTTTTAAAATTTTTATTTACTTTTTAATTTCTTTTCAGTGTTCCAGAATTCATTTTTTACGCACCACACCCAGTGCTTCATGGAATACGTGCCCTCCTTCATGCCCACCACCAGGCTCACCCAACCTTCCACCCCCTTCCCCTCAAAAACCCTCATTTAGTTCCTCAGAGTCCACAGTCTCCGATGGTTCATCTCCCCCTCCAATTTCCCCCAACTCCCTTCTCCTATCTCCCCATGTCCTCTGTGTTATTCCTTAGGCTCCACAAATAAGTGAAACCATATGATAATTGACTCTCTCTGCTTGACTTACTTTACTCAGCAGAATCTCTTCCAGTCCTGTCCATGTTGATACAAAACTTGGGTATTCATCCTTTCTGATGGAGGCATAGTACTCCATAGTATATATGGACCACATCTTCTTTATCCATTTGTCCATTGAAGGACATCTTGGTTCTTTCTACAGTTTGGCGACCGTGGCCATTGCTGCTATGAACATTGGGATACAGAGAGCCCTTCTTTTCACTACATCTGTATCTTTGGGGTAAATACCCAGTAGTGCAATTGCAGGGTTATAGGGAAGCTCTATTTTTAATTTCTTAAGGAATCTACACACTGTTTTCCAAAGTGGCTGCACCACCTTGCATTCCCACCAACAATGTAAGAGCGTTCCCCTTTCTCCACATCCTCTCCAACACACATTGTTTCCTGTCTTCCTGATTTTGGCCATTCTAACTGGTGTAAGGTGGTATCTCAATGTGGTTTTGATTTGAATATCCCTGATGGCTAGTGATGATGAACATTTTAACATGTGTCTGATAGCCATTTGTATGTCTTCTTTGGAGAACTGTCTGTTCATATCGTCTGCCCATTTTTTGACATGATTATCTGTTTTGTGTGTGTTGAGTTTGAGGAGTTCTTTATAGATCTTGGATATCAGCCCTTTGTCTGTACTGTCATTTGCGAGTATCTTCTCCCATTCTGTGGGTTGTCTCTTGGTTTTGTTGATTATGTCCTTTGCTGTGCAGAAGGCTTTGATCTTGAAGTCCCAAAAGTTAATTTTCACTTTTGTTTCCTTTGCCTTTGGAGACATATCTTAAAAGAAGTTGCTGTGGCTGATGTCAAAGAGGTTACTGCCTATGTTCTCCTCTAGGATTCTGATGGATTCCTACCTCACGATGAGGTCTTATCCATTTTGAGTTTATCTTTGTGGATGGTGTAAGAGAATGTTCAAGTTTCATTTTTTACACATAGCTCTCCAATTTTCCCAGCACAATTTATTGAAGAGACTTTTTCCCACTGTATATTTTTTCCTGATTTGTCGAAGATTAGTTGACCATAGAGTTGAGGGTCCATATCTGGGCTCTCTACTCTGTTCCACTGGTCTATGTGTCTGTTTTTGTGCCAGTACCATGCTGTCTTGATGATCACAGCTTTGTAGTAAAGCTTGAAATCAGGCCACACGATGCCCCCAGTTTTGTTTTTCTTTTTCAACATTTCCTTGGCAATTCAGGGTCTCTTCTGATTCCATACAAATTTTAGGATTATTTGCTCCAGCCCTTTGAAAAATGCTGGGGAAATTTTAATCAGAATGGCATTGAAAGTATAGATTGCTCTAGGCAGTATAGACATTTTAACAATGTTTATTCTTCCAACCCATGAGCATGGAATGGTCTTCCATCTTTTTGTGTCTTCTTCAATTTCTTTCATGAGTGTTCTTAGTTCCTTGAGTACAGATTTTTTACCTCTTTGGTTAGGTTTATTCCCAGGTATCTTATGGTTCTTGGTGCTATAGTAAATGGAATTGATTCTCTAATTTCCCTTTCTGTATTTTCATTGTTACTGTATAAGAAAACAACTGATTTCTGTACATTGACTTTGTATCCTGCCACATTACTGAATTGCTGTATGAGTTCTAGTAGTTTGGGGGTGGAGTATTTTGTGTTTTCCATATAAAGCATCATGTCATCTGCGAAGAGAGAGAGTTTGACTACTTCATCCTCAATGGGGAAAAACTGACAGCCTTCCCTCTGAGATCAGGAACGCGACAAGGATGCCCACTCTCACCACTCTTGTTCAACATAGTGTTAGATGTCCTAGCAACAGCAATCAGACAACAAAGAGAAATAAAAGGTATTCACATCCATTTTCATTATAAATGTTTCCTATCCCCTCACTATCAATCTGTAGGTGCCTTTAGGTGTAAAATGAGTCTCATGTAGACAGGGTATAGATGGGTCCTTGTTTTTTTATCTATTCTGTTACCCTATGTCTTTTGATTAGAGTGTTTAGTCCACTTAAAATCAAAGCAATTATTGACAGATATGTATTTAGTGCCATTTTATTATTTGTTTTCTGGTTATTTCTTTTTTAGTTTCTTAGTTTACATACTGTGTAATACTAGTTTCAGATACACAATATAGTGATTCAGTAGTTAACATACAACACCAAGCATTAATCACAAGTGCACTCCTTAACTCCCAATACCTATTTAAGTCAGGTTCCCACCTACCCTCTGATAAGCATTATTTGTACTCAATAGTTAGGAGTCTGTTTCTTGATTTGCCTCTTTTTTAACTTTATGATCATTTGTTTCTTAAATTCCACATATGGGGGGAAATCATATGGTATTTGCCTTTCTCTGTCTTATTTCACTTAGTATATAATACTCTCTACCTCAGCCCACATGGTTTCAAATGGCAAATTTCATTATTTTCCTTATTTCAAGTTTTTATTTAAATTCAAATTACTAAACATATAGTGTAATATTAGTTTCAGGAGTAGAATTTAGTGATTCATCACTTAAATATAAACCCAGTGCTCATCACAAGTGCCCCCTTAATACCCATCACTCATTTATCCCATTTCCCATGTACCTCTCCTCCAGCAACCCTAAGTTTTTTCTCTATAGATAAGAGTATGTTTTATGGTTTGCCTCTTTCCACCCCCTTGTTCAATCTGTTTCATTTGTTGAATTCCACATATGAGTGAAATCATATAGTATTTGTCCTTCTCTATCTAACTAGTTTCATTTAGCATAATACACACTAGCTCCATCCATGTTGTTGCAAATAACAAGATTTCATTCTTCTTTTTTTTAAGCTTCATTCTTTTTTATGGCTGAGTAACACTCCATTGCGTATATACTTCTTTTTTTTTCTTTAAGCTTTTTTATTTAAACATATAATGTAACCCCACCAACCTCTCCCAACCCCTCTCCCCTCCCACGCCCCTCAGTTTGTTTTATGACATTAAGAGTCTCTTTTGGTTTGTCTCCCTCCTGATCCCATCTTGTTTCGTTTTTTCCTTTCCTACCACCTTAACCCCCAACCCCATTGCATCTCCACTTCCTCATATCAGGGAGATCATGTGATGGTTGTCTTTCTCCAGTTGATTTATTTCACTAAGCATAATACGCTCTAGTTCCATCCATGTCGTCGCAAATGGTAAGATTTCATTTCTTTTGCTGGCTGCATAGTATTCCATTGTATATATATACCACTTCTTCTTTATCCATTCATCTGTTGATGGACATCTAGATTCATTCCATAACTTGGCTATTGTGGACATTGCTGCTATAAACATTTGGGTACATGTGCCCCTTCGGATCACTACGTTTGTATCTTTAGGGTAAATACCCAGTAGTGCAATTGCTGGATCATAAGGAAGCTCTATTTTCAATTTTTTGAGGAACCTCCATGCTGTTTTCCAGAGTGTTTGCACCAGCTTGCATTCCCACCAACAGTGTAGGAGGGTTCCCCTTTCACCACATCCTCGCCAGCATCTGTCATTTCCTGACTTGTTCATTTTAGCCATTCTGACTGGTGTGAGGTGGTATCGCATTGTGGTTTTGATTTGTATTTTCCTGATGCCCAGTGATGTGGAGCACATTTTCATGTGTCTGTTGGCCATCTGGATGTCTTCTTTGCAGAAATGTCTGTTCATGTCCTCTGCCCATTTTTTGATTGGATTATTTGTTCTTTGGGTGTTGAGTTTGCTAAGCTCTTTATAGATTTTGGATACTAGCCCTTTATCTGATATGTCATTTGCAAATATCTTCTCCCATTCTGTCAGTTGTCTTTTGGTTTTGTTATCAAAAGCTTTTGCACAGCAAAAGCTTTTGATCTTGATGAAGTCCTAATAGTTCATTTTTTCCCTTGCTTCCCTTGCCTTTGGCCTTGTTCCTAGGAAGAAGTTGCTGCGGCTGAGGTCGAAGAGGTTGCTGCCTGTGTTCTCCTCAAGGATTTTGATGGATTCCTTTCTCACGTTGAGGTCCTTCATCCATTTTGAGTCTATTTTCGTGTGTGGTGTAAGGAAATGGTCCAATTCCATTTTTCTGCATGAAAACCGTCCAATTTTCCCAACACCATTTGTTGAAGAGGCTGTCTTTTTCCATTGGATATTCTTTCCTGCTCTGTGGAAGATTAGTTGACCATAGAGTTGAGGGTCTATTTCTGGGCTCTCTATTCTGTTCCATTGATCTATGTGTCTGTTTTTGTGCCAGTACCATACTGTCTTGATGATGACAGCTTTATAATAGAGCTTGAAGTCTAGAATTGTGATGCCACCAACTTTGGCTTTC
>ML095797.1:22714-37223 GCA_003697995.1 Taxidea taxus jeffersonii
CCATGTGTTTGTGCTCTTTCCACATTTCCTCTTGTGATTGAGTTCTAGCTTCAGAGCATTGTGGTCTGAAAATATGCAGGGAATGATCCCAATCTTGTGATACCGTTTGAGACCTGATTTATGACCCAGGATGTGATCTATTCTGGAGAATGTTCCATGGGCACTAGAGAATAATGTGTATTCTGTTGCTTTGGGATGGAATGTTCTGAATATATCTGTGATATCCATCCGCTCCAGTGTGTCATTTAAGACCTTTATTTCCTTGTTGATCTTTCGCTTGGATGACCTATCCATTTCAGTGAGGGGTGTGTTAAAGTCTCTTACTATTATTGTATTCTTGTCAATCTGTTTCTTTGATTTTGTTATTAATTGGCTTATATAGTTGGCTGCTCCCGTGTTAGGAGCATAGATATTTAAAATTGTTAGATCTTCTTGTTGGACAGACCCTTTGAGTATGATATAGTGTCCTTCCTCATCTCTTATTATAGTCTTTGGCTTAAAATCTAATTGATCTCATATAAGGATTGCCACCCCAGCTTTCTTCTGATGTCCATTAGCATGGTAAATTGTTTTCCACCCCCTCACTTTCAATCTGGAGGTGTCTTCAGGTCTAAAATGAGTTTCCTGTAGGCAGCATATTGATGGGTTTTGTTTTTTTATCCGTTCTGAGACCCTGTATCTTTTGATTGGGGCATTTAGCCCATTTACGTTCAGGGTAACTATTGAGAGATATGAATTTAGTGCCATTGTATGCCATTGTATTGCCTGTAAGGTGATTGTTACTGTATATTGTCTCTTTTCCTTTCTGATAATACTTTTAGGGTCTCTCTTTGCTTAGAGGATCCCTTTCAATATTTCCTGTAGAGCTGGTTTGGTGTTTAGAAATTCTTTCAGTTTTTGTTTGTCCTGGAAGCTTTTTATCTCTCCTTCTATTTTCAATGATAACCTAGCTGGATAAAGTATTCTTGGCTGCATGTTTTTCTCGTTTAGTGCTCTGAAAATATCATGCCAGTTCTTTCTGGCCTGCCAGGTCTCTGTGGATAAGTCTGCTGCCAATCTAATATTTTTAACATTGTATGTTACAGACTTCTTGTCCCGTGCTGCTTTCAGGATTTTCTCTTTGTCACTAAAACTTGTAAATTTTACTATTAGATGATGGGGTGTGGACCGATTCCTATTGATTTTGAGGGGTGTTCTCTGTACCTCCTGGATTTTGATGCTTGTTCTTTTGCTATATTAGGGAAATTCTCTACAATAATCCTCTCCAGTATACCTTCTGCTCCTCTTTCTCTTTCTTTTTCTTCTGGAATCCCAATTATTCTAATGTTGTTTTGTCTTATGGTATCACTTATCTCTCGAATTCTCCCCTCGTAAGACCGCAGCAGTTCGTATCTCTTTTGCTCAGCTTCTTTATTCTCTGTCATAAAAAAATCTATATCACTAATTCTTTCTTCTGCCTCATTTATCCTAGCAGTAAGAGCCTCCATTTTTTATTGCACCTCATTAATAGCTTTTTTAATTTCAACTTGATTAGACTTTAGTTCTTTTATTTCTCCAGAAAGGGCTTTTATTTCTCCTGACAGGGTTTCTCTAATATCTTCCATGCCTTTTTCGAGCCCGGCTAGAATCTTGAGAATCATCGTCCTGAATTCCAGATCTGACATATTACCAATGTCTGTATTGATTAGGTCCCTAGCCTTCGGTCCTGCCTCCTGTTCTTTTTTTTGTGGTGAGTTTTTCCGCCTTGTCATTTTGTCCAGATAAGAATCTGCTGTTCTCCTTGTTAAGTGAACTTGGTTTTGGCTGGATTTCTTGTTGATCTTCTGGGGGAGGGGCCTGTTGTAGTGATTTTCAAGTGTCTCTGCCCCAGGCGGAATTGCACTGCCCTTACCAGGGGCGGGGCTAAGTAATCCTCTCAGGTTCGCTTTCTGGGGCTTTTGTTCCCTGAACGCTTTCCGTAGAGTTCTGGAGGACGGGAATTAAAATGGCGGCCTCCGAATCTCCGGTTCCGAGGAGCTGAGAGCTCGGGGCCCCAGTCTTCAGTGCGCCTTCAGAGAAAGCGATTAATCACTCCCGTCTCCCCAGCCTCCTGCCGCACTTGGAGAAAATCGTGTGTAATCAGTCCCGTCTCACTGGCTCCTGGCTGTGACCAAGCGTCTCTGTCTCTGGCAGAGTCCCACCTGGAGTCTCCAAACCCCGTAGATCCCTGAGCTCTCCCAGCTCGGAGTCTCCCCGGATCTTGTGGGGACCCCTCACACAGAGCACCAGCCCGTGTCACAGACCATGGCTCTAGGTAACCCCGAGTTGAGAGCTCACTCCTCGGCTCTGTCTCCGCAGCCGGCTTCCCTGCTCTAATACCTGTGAGCTCTGTGACACTCAGACCCCCGATCCTTCTGTGATCCCGCGGGACCTGAGTCCACGCTGTCCCCGTGAGGTCTTCACCCCAGTCTAGCCTCTGGAGCCATGTCCCTCCGTGGAGCAGACTTTTAAAAGTCCTGATTTTGTGCTCTGTTGTTCCGCCGCTTGCCGGGAGCCAGCCCCTCCCCCCGGGGTCTATCTTCCCGTTGCGTTGGATTCACTTCTCGGCTGGTCCTACCTTTTAGAAAGTGGTTGATTTTCTGTTTCTAGAATTGTTGCTCTTCTTCTCTTCGATCTCCTGTTGGATTCATAGGTGTTCAGAATGGTTTGATCGTGTATATACTTCTTTATCCATTCATCAGTCACTGGATATTTGGGCTCTTTCCATAATTTCACTATTGTTGATAGTGCAACAGACTCCTGGACATTGATTTCGTAGGTTTTGTGTTGTTCCTGAAGGTTTTCTCTGGTCTCTTTCTCTCTTTCAGGGTTTTCTCGTTTTATTTCATGATATATTTAGATTTATTTTTTCTTCATTCTTTGTATATCTATTAGTGGTTTTTGTTGTGTATTTATAATTAGTTTTGTATATAACATCTTCTGCATATAGTAGTCTACATTAGGTTGATGGTCATGTAAGTTTTTAAATTTTTTAAATATTTATTCAAAATCATTAACATATAGTGTAATATTAGTTTCAGAGGTAGAGTTTAGTGATTCATCAATTGCATATAACATGCAGTGCTCATTACATCAAGTGCTCTCCTTAATGCCCACCACACAGTTACCCCATCCCCCCACCCAGCTTCCTTTCCACAACCCTCAGTTTGTTTCCCAGAGTCAAGAGTCTCATTTGGTTTGTCTCCCTTTCTGATTTCTTCCCATTTAGTTTCCCTTCTACCCCTACTTCAACAGATGAATGGATAAAAATGTTGTTCATATATACAATGGAATATTACTCAGCCATCAGAAAGGATGAATATCTACCACTTACATTGACATGGATGGAACTGGAGGGTCTTATGCTAAGTGAAATAAGTCAATCAGAGAAACACAATTATCATTGATTTCACTATGTCCTGTTCTTTGTTTTTTTCTTCTTTCTTTCTATAATTCCTATTATTTGGATATATCTCCTGAATGATTTTCTTTATCTTTGCACTTTATTTTCTCTCATATTTTCCACAACTTTGTGTGGTTATTTGAAAGATTTTTTTATTGAGATAATTGTAGATTCACATTCAGTTTTAAGAAATAATATACTTTGCTGAAGTTCCCAAATTATAACGTTTTGCAGAACCTTAATTCAATATCACAACTAAGATATTTTAAAAATTAGTATATTTTTATTTTTAATCAATTTTATGTTTATAAAAAATTGAGTGGAAAGTACCTAGAGTTCCCACACACCTCCTCAATCTCTCCCCAGTTTTCCCCATTACTAACAAATTGCATTAACGTAGTACATTTGTTACAATTGACAAGTTGATATTGGCATATTACTAATCACTAAACTCCATAGTTTTTGTTAGGTTCATTCTGTGTTGTGCATTTTGTGGGTTTTGACAAATACATGGTGACATGTGTCCAACATTACAGTAATAAACCGAATATTTCTGTTACCCTAAAAATTACCTTTGCTCCATCACCCTCACTCCCCCCAAACCCCTATCAACCGGTATTTTTGTTTTGTCTCCATGGTAGTTTTTAAATTGTGGTAAAATACACAGAACATATTTAACACTTAAGCCATTTTAAGTTCAGTACTGTTAAATATATTCACATCATTGTGCAACCAATTTGCAGGAGTTTTTCATCTTGCAAAACTTGAAATATCTACTCATTAAACAGAAGAACTTAAAATATCTACTCATTAAACAACAACTTCCATTACTCCTTACACCCAGGCCCTGGCAGCCACCATTCTCCTTTCTGTCTATATATGGACTTGACTACTCAAGGTACCCATAAAAATAGAATCATACAGTATTTGTCTTTGTGACCACCCATTTTATTTGGTGTAATGCCCTCAAATGCATCCATGTTGCAGCATATTTAAGAATTTCCTTCTTTTGTAAGGCTAAATAATATTTCATTTTATGTATATACTGCGGTTTTTTTCTCCATTCATCTGTCTGTGGACACTACTGTTGCTTCACTTCTTGGCTACTGTGATTAATGCTACTATGAACATGGTAAAAATATCTCTTCAAGACCCTGTTTTCAATTCTTTTGGGTGTATACCCAGAGTTGAATTGCTGTAACATATGGTAAATCTACTTTGTTTTTTGTGGAATCACCACACTGTTTTCCATAGGGGCTACAACATTTTACATTTACAACAACAGTCCTCAAGGATCCAATTTTCCTATATCCTTGCCAATGTTTGTTACTTTTGTTTTATTGATGATAGCAATCCTAATGGGTATAAACTGATACCTTATTATAATTTGAGTTTGCATTTCCCAAATGATTATTGACATTGAGCATCTATTCATATGCTCATTGGTCATTTTTACTTTTATTTATTTATTTTTTCAGTATTCCAAGGTTCATTATTTATTTTTCATTTTATTAATTTTTAAAATTTTTGATGTTTCAAGATTCATTGTTTATGCACCACACCCAGCGCTCCATGCAATATGTGCCCTCCTTAGTACCCATCACCAGGCTCACCCATCCCCCGACCACCCTCCCTTCCAAACTGTTTGTTTCTCAGAGTTCATAGTTTCTCATGCTTCATCTCCTCTTCTGATTTACCCCGATTCACTTTTCCTTTCCTTCTCCTAATGTCCTCCATGTTATTCCTTATGCTCCACAGTAAGTAAAACCATATGATAATTGGCTTTCTCTGCTTGAATTATTTCACTCAGCATAATCTCTTCCAGTCCTGTCCATGTTGATACAAAGGTTGAGTATTCATCCTTTCTGATGGCTGCATAATATTCCATTGTATATATGGACCATATCTTCTTTATCCATTCATCTGTCAAAGGGAATCTTGGCTCTTTCCACAGTTTGGCGATTGTGGCCATTGCTGCTATGAACATTGGGGTACAGATGGCCCTTCTTTTCACTACATCTGTATCTTTGGGGTAAATGCGCAGTAGTGCAATTGCAGGGTCATAGGTTAGCTCTATTTTTAATTTCTTGAGGAATCTCCACACTGTTTTCCAAAGTGGCTGCACCAACTTGCATTCCCACCAACATCCTCTCCAACACTTGTTGTTTCCTGTCCTGATAATTTTTACCATTCTAACTGATGTAAGGTGGTATCTCAATGAGGTTTTGATTTGAATTTCCCTAATGGCTAATGATGGTGAACATTTTTTCATGTGTCTGTTAGGCATTTGTATGTCTTCTTTGGAGAACTATCTGTTCATGTCTTCTGACCATTTTTTTATGTGATTATCTGTTTTTTGGGTGTTGAGTTTGAGAAGTTCTTTATAGATCTTGGGTATCAGTCCTATGTCTGTAGTGTCATTTGCGAATATCTTCTCCCATTCCATGGGTTGCCTCTTTGTTTTGTTGACTGTTTCCTTTGCTGTGAAGAAGCATTTTATCTTGATGGAGTCATTTTTATATCTTCTTTGAAGAAATGTCTCCTCAATTCACTTGCCAATTTTAAAAATAGGGGTTTTGTGTTCTTGAGTTGTAGAAGTTCTTTATATACTCTGGATATCAATCCTTTATCAGATATGTGACTTGAAAATATTTCCCCCATTCCACAGGTTGCCTTTTAACTCTGTTGGTTGTGTTTTTTGATGTATAGAAGTTCTTTCAATTTTGATGGGTCCAATTTATCTATTTTTACCTTTGTGACTTGTGTTCTTGGTGTCATATCCAAGAAATCATTGCCAAATCTGATGTCATGAAGCTTTTTACATATGTTTTATTCTGAGATTCATCCTTTTACATGTATGTTTAGACCTTTGGTTCCTTGGGACACCTGGGTGGCTCAATCAATTGAGCATCTGCCTTTGGCTCAGGTCATGATCCCAGGGTCCTGGGATCAAGTCCCACATTGGGCTCCCTGTTCAGTGGGGGGCCTGCTTCTCCTTCTGCCTACTGCTCTCCCTGATTGTGCTGTCTCTCTCACTCTCTCTCTCTCTCTCTCTGACAAATAAATAAATAAAATCATTTTTAAAACTTAAAAAAAGAACTTTGGTTCCTTTTGAAATCATTTTTGTAAAAGGTGTAAGAACTTATTCTTTTGATGTGGATCTCATTTTCCCAACACTATTTCTTGAAGAGTCTGATCTTTCCCCATTGAATAGTCTTGGCACAATTTCTCAAATTTGTAAGCACAGAGTGGCTCATAATATTTCTTTATTATCCTTTTAATGTCTATGAGATCAGTAATGATCACCCCTCTTCTATTTCTGATGTTAGTAATTTTGATATCAGTAATTAATGTCTAGACTCTCTTTTCTTAGTTAAACTGGCTAGAGGTTTATCATTTTTTCCCTAAAGATATTTATTTATTTATTTATTTATTTATTTATTTATTTATTTATTTTAGAGAGAGAGAGTGGAGGGAGAGGCAAAAGCAGAGATTTTTTTAAAAAAAGATTTTTATTTATTTATTTGAGAGAGGGACAGTGAGAGAGAGCATGATCAGAGAATGTCAGAGGGAGAAGCAGACTCCTCATGGAGCTGGGAGCCTGATGCAGGACTCCATCCCCGGACTCCGGGATCATGACCTGAGCCAAAGGCAGTTGCTTAACCAACTGAATTACCCAGGTGCCCAAAGGCAGAGACTCTTCAAGCAGACTCCCCCCTGAGTGTGGAGACCAATGTGAGGCTCAATCCCATGACCCATGAGATCATGACCTGAGCCTAAACCAAGAGTTGGATGCTTAACTGACTGAACCACACAGGTGCCCCTTGGTTAATCAATTTTATTTATCTTTTCAAAGAATATGGATTTGCTTTCATTGATTATTCACTGTTGATTTCCAATTTTCAATATAATTGATTTATGCTTTAACTTTTCTTTTTTTTTCTTTTTCTTAACTTTTCTTTTTTTCCTGCCTATTTTGGATTTTTGTTTGTTCAGCTTTTTCTACTTTCCTAAAGTGGAAGTTTGTATGATTGATTTTAGATCTTCCATATTTTCTGATATATGCATTCAAAACTATAAATGACAATGTATTCAGAGCTTTTGTTACATCCCACAAATTTTGGTAATGTATGTTTTAATTTTCATTTGGTCTGAAATACTTTAAAAATTCTCTTGTGACCTATGTGCTTTCAAGAAGTGTGGTGTTTAATCTTCAAGTATTTGGGGGTTTTCCAGATATGTTTATATTAATTCCCTTGTGATCTAGGGCATATTTAGTAGGATTTCTTTCAACATATGTTACAGCTCAGAATGTGGTCTATTTGTGAAGGTTCTTTTTCAGCTTGAGAACAATGTGTATTCTACTGTTGTTGGAGGAAATATTCTATAGATGTCAGTTAGTGCAGCGGCATTCAGTTCAACTGTGTCCTCATTAAGAAATATTTCCCCTCAGTGTTTTCTTTCAAGAATTATTTGTCTTTGATTTTCTTTAATGTGACTATTATGTGTCCAGGTGTTGTTTTGTTTTGTTGCTTTTGGTATTTATACTGTTTGGTGATCTCTGAGTTCCCCAGTTCTGTGGCTTGGTGTCTGACATTAATTTGGTCAGTCATTATTACTCCAAATATTTCCTTTCTTCCTTTCTCTCTGTGTTCTCCTTCTGGTATTCCCATTACACATATGTTACACCACATATAATTGTTTCACACTTATTGGATAATCTGTTATGTCTTTTCACTATTTCTCTCTTACATTTACATTTTGGAGGTTTCCATTAACATCTCCTCAAGCTCACTGATTATTTTTTGAGCCATGTCCAGTCAATTGATAAGCCCATCAAAGGCATTCTTCATTTCTGTGTATTTGATTTCTTGCATTCCTTTTTATGCTTTCTTAAAATTTCTAACTCTGATTGCATTACCCATCTGTTCTTGTACATTGTCCATTTTTCCATTAAAGCTCTTAACATATTAATCATAGTTATTTTACTTTCGTTGCCTGATAATTCCAATATCTCTACTATATCTGATTCTTGTTTCGATGTCTGCTTTGTTCTAAGTGTTTTTGTCTTTTACTATACCTTGGAATTTTTTTGTAGAAAGCCAAAATAATGTACTGACTAAAATGAACTGAGATAAACAGGCCTTAATGTGAGTTTTGTGTTTACCTAGCAAGGGGTTAACCTGTGCTTACAGGGCTTCCTGCAGCTTTAGGAGTCAGAAGATAAAATTTCCTCTGTTGTCCATGTTTTTGTCTCCCTGTTGCCTTTTGTTTTCCCTTGAAATCTCTTCTCTTTTGTAGATTTTATTTATTTGAGAGAGTGAGAGAGAGCATGAGCAGGGGGAGAGGCAGAAGGAGAGGGAGAGGGACATGCAGACTCCCTGCTGAGCTAGTCCCCCCTCAATGTGAGGCTCCATCCCAGGACCCCAAGATCATGACCTGAGCCAAAGTGAGTCACTCAACTGAGGCATCCAGGTTCCCCTGAAAACTTTTCTTAAGTAATGTATGTGGTGTGCAGTTTGCTCAGTTGTATTCTTCTATTATTATACAGAGTTCTGTGCTACGGTGTCAGGTGAGGAGAATTGTTCTGTATTCCTAGGATAAGATCTCCATCTGTTATTGACCTGGCCTTTAGACTGTGAACTTCAAAAGTGCTTCTCAGTTTTGTTTTTGTTTTCCTCCCTAAGCAAGACAGGAGGACTACAACAGGCTGGAGTTTGGTGTTTTCATTCTCAGATCAGTTAGTATCTGTGGTAAAATCATTCCTCTTAAGAGTAAGCCTTGTTTAGGAGAACACAATGTTATGAACATATTTATTTTTTTAATTTTTATTTTTATTTAAACATATAATGTAACCACACCACCCTCTCCCAAACCCCCTCTCCCCCACCCCCCTCAGTTTGTTTTATGACATTAAGAGTCTCTTTTGGTTTGTCTCCCTCCTGATCCCATCTTGTTTCATTTATTCTTTTCCTACTCCTTTAACCCCCACCCCCGTTGCATCTCCACTTCCTCATATCAGGGAGATCATATGATGGTTGTCTTCCTCCGATTGACTTATTTCGCTAAGCGTAATACCCTCTAGTTCCATCCATGTCGTCACAAATGGTAAGATTTCATTTCTTTTGATGGCTGCATAGTATTCCATTGTATATATATACCACATCTTCTTTATCCATTCATCTGTTGTTGGACATCTAGGTTCTTTCCATAACTTGGCTATTTTGGACATTGCTGCTATAAACATTTGGAACATATTTAAAATGACCACTACTTCTCCCTTCATACCAGATGCAGGAGAGAATTTCCCCCCAAGCTTCACAATGAGAACCTGGTAGGGTGCCTGAAATTAAATCTTGGGAGTGTCAGAGACCACTAACACTAGGCTTCCCTGAAGGTTTTTTGTAAGATTTTATTTAAATTCCAGTTAGTTAAAATACAGTGTAATATTAGTTTCAGGTGTACAATATAGTGATTCAGCACTTTCATACAACACCTGGTGCTTATCACAAGTGCACTCCTTAATCCCTATCACCTGTTTAACCCATTCTCCTATCCACCACCTCTCTGGTAACTATCAATTTGTCCTCTATAGTTAAGAGTCTGTTTCTTGATTTCCCTCTCTCTGTCTCTTTCTCCTTCTCTCTCTCTTTCCCTCTTTCCTTCCCTCCCTCTTTTTCCCCTTTGCTTGTTTTGATTCTTAAATTCCACATATGAGTGAAATCAGGTCTTTCTTTAACTGACTTATTTCACTTAACATAATACTCCATCCATGTCATTGCAAATAGCAAGATTTCATTCTTTTTTATAGCTGAGTAATACTATATATATACACACATGTACACACACGTATATACCACATCTTCTTTATCCATTCATCAATTGACCAACATTTGAGCTGTTTCCATACTTTGGCTACTGTAGATAGTGTTGCTATAAACATGGAGGTTCATATATACCTTTGAATTAGTATTTTTGTATTCTTTGAGTAAATACCTAGCAGTAGAATTGTTGGGTTATAGGGTATTTTTATTTTTGAGGAACCTCCATTCTGTTTTCCAGAGTAGCTGCATGAGTTTGCACTCCCACCAATAGTGAAAAAGGGTTCCCTTTCTCCACATTTTCACCAACAACCTGTTGTTTACTGTGTTGTTAATTTTAGCCATACTGACAGGTGAGATGTAATATCTTGTTGTAGTTTTTATTTGTATTTCCCTAATGCTGAGTGATGTTGAGCATCTTTTCAGGTGCCTGCTGGCCACCTAGATGACTTCTTAGAGATTCTTTGGAATAATGTCTATTCATGTCTTCTGCCCATCTTTTCAGAGGAGGGAGGGGCAAAAGGAGAGGGAGAGAGAGAATCTGTAGTAGGTTTCATGTGCAGTGGAGAGCCCTATGTGGGGCTCTGTCTCACAACCCTTAGATTATGACCTGAGCCAAAATCAAAAGTCAGTTGCCTAACAGACTGAGCCAGGCAGGCCAACTTCTGCCCATTTTTAAACAGGATTATTTGTATTTGGGGATGCTCACTTTTATAAGTTCTTTATATGTTTTGGAAACTAACCCTTTATTAGATGTGTCATTTGCAAATATCTTCTCCCATTCTTTTTTTTAAAAGATTTTATTTATTTATTTGATAGACAGAGATCACACAAGCAGGCAGAGAGGCAGGCAGAGAGAGGAGGGGAGAAGCAGGCTCCCTGCTGAACAGAGAGCCCGATGTGGGACTCGATCCCAGGATGCTGGGATCATGACCCGAGCCGAAGGCAGCAGCTTAACCCACTGAGCCACCCAGGCGTCCCTCTTCTTCCATTCTGATGGCTACCTTTTAGGGTGGGTTTTTTTTTTTGCTTTCTTTTTTAAATTTAATTTCTTTTCAGTGTAATAGAATTCATTGTTTATGCACCACACCCAGTGCTCCATGCAATACGTGCCCTCCATAATACCCACCACCTGGCTCCCCCAACCTCCCACCCTCCACCCCTTCAAAACCCTCAGATTGTTTTTCAGAGTCCATTATCTCTCATGGTTCATCTCCCCTTCCAATTTCCCTCAACTCTCTTCTTAAAATTATTTCCTTCACTGTGCAGAAGCTTTTTACTTTAATGAAGTCCCAATAGGTTATTTCACTTTTGTTTCTCTTGTTACAGGAGGCATATCTAGAAAAATGTTGCTTTGGCCAACATCAAAAAATTTAAAATAGAGCTATCCTATAGCCCTGCAATTGTGCTACTGGGTATTTACCCCAAAGATACAGATATACTGAAAAGAAGGGCTATCTGTACCCCAATGTTCATAGCAGCAATGGCCACAGTCGCCAAACTGTGGAAAGAACCAAGATGCCCTTCAATAGATGAATGGATAAAGAAGATATGGTCCATATATACAATGGAGTATTATGCTTCCATCAGAAAGGATGAATACCCAACTTTTGTATCAACATGGACAGGACTGGAGGAGATTATGCTGAGTGAAATAAATGAAGCAGAGAAAGTCAATTATATGGGTTCACTTACTTGTGGAGCAGAAGGCATAACATGGAGGACATTAGGAGAAGGAAAGGAATACTGTATTGGGGTAGATTGGAGGGGGAGATGAAGCATGGAGATTATGGACTCTGAGAAACAAACTGAGGGTTTGGAGGGAAGGGGGTGAGTCTGGGGACGGGTATTAAAGAGGGCACATATTACATGGAGCACTGAGTGTGGTGCATAAACAATGAACCTTAGAACACTGAAAAAATTAAATTAAATTAAAAGTTACTGCTTGTGTACTGTTCTAGGATTTTGATGGTTCCTGTCACATTTAGATCTTTTATTCATTTTGAATTTATTTTTGTATATGATGTAAGAAAGTCGTCCAATTTCATTCTTTTCCATGTTACTATCCAGTTTTCCCAACACCACTTATTAGAGAGACAGACTTTTTCCCATTACATATTCTTTCCTACTTTTTCAAAGATTGACCATTTACTTGTGGGTTTATTTCTGGGTTTTCTATTCTGTTCTATTGATCTATGTGTCTATTTTTCTGATAGAACTACACTGTCTTGATTACTACAGCTTTGTAATAAAACATAAAGTTTGAATTATGATGCATCCAACTTTGCTTTTCATTTTCTTTTTTAAAAAATCTTATTAAAATTCAATTTAGGTAACATGTACTATATTATTATTTCCAGAGGTAGAATTTAGTGGTATATCAGTTGCATATAACATGCAGCGCTCATTACATCAAGTGCCTTCCTTAATGTTCATCATCCAATTATCCCATCCCCCCACCCACCTCCCTTCCAGCAACCCTCCATTTGTTTCCTACAGTTAAGAGTCTCTTCTGGTTTGCTGCCCTCTGTTTTCATCTTATTTTAATTTTCATTCCCTTTCCCAACATTTATCTGTTATGTTTCTTAAATTGTACATATGAGTGAAATCATATGGTATATGCCTTTCTTTGATTGAATCATTTTTCTTAACATAATACCTTGTAGTTCCTTCAAATTCATTGGAAATGGCAATATTTCATTCTATTTAATGGCTGAGTAATATTCCATTGTGTATATATATCACATCTTTATCAATTCATCTGTTGATAGATATCTGGACCCTTTCCATATTTTAGCTATTGTGGACATTGCTTCTATAAACGTTGGGGTGCATGTGCCCCTTCAAATCACTATGTTTGTATCCTGTCAACAAATACCTAGTAATACAATTGCTGGATCATAGGTTAGCTCTATTTTTTACTTTTTGAGGAAACTCCATATTATTTTCCAGAGTGGCTGCGCAAGTTTGCATTCCCACCAATAGTGTAAGAGAGTTCCTCTTTCTCTGCATCTTCTCCAACAACCGTTATTCCCTGACTTGTTAATTTTAGCCATTCTGATGGATGTAAATTTGTATCTTATTGTGGTTGTCTTTTGTATTTCCCTGATTCCCAGTGATGTGGACCAATATTCATGTGTCTGTTAGCCATATCTATGTCTTCTTTGGAGAAATATCTGTTCAGGTCCTCTGTCCATTTCTTCCCTGAATATTTTGGCTTTTAGGTGCTGAGTTTGACATGTTCTTTATAGATTTTTGATACCAGCCGGTTATTGGAAAAGTCATTTGCAAATATCTTCTGTCCATTCTGCAGGTCGTCTTTTGGTTTTTTCAACTGTTTCCATTGCTGTGCAAAAACTTTCTTATATTCATGAAGTTCCAATAGTTCATTTTTGCTTTTGTTTTCCTCGCCTTTGAAGACATTTCTAGAAGTGTCTATGGCTGAGGTCAAAGAGATTGCTGCCTGTGTTCTCCTCTACGATTTTGATGGATTCCTGTCTCACATTTCAGTCTTTCATCCATTTTTCATTCTCCTGCATGTGGCTGTCCAAATTTCCTAACATCATTTGTTGAAGAGATTGTTTTTCCCATTGTATATTCTTTTCTGGTTTCTGGAAGATTACTTGGCCATGCTGTTGTGGGTCCATTTCTGGGTTCTTTATTGTGTTCCATTGATCTATGTGTCTGTGTTTGTGTCAGTACCATACTGTCTTAATGATTACAGCTTTGGGGGCGCCTGGGTGGCTCAGTAGGCTAAAGCCACTGCCTTCAGTTCAGGTCATGATCCCAGGGTCCTGGAATCGAGCCCCACATCAGGCTCTCTGCTAGGTAGGGAGCCTGCTTCCCCATCTCTCTCTCTCTGCCTACCTGTGATCTCTCTGTCAAATGATTACAGCTTTGTAATACAGCTTGAAGTCCAGAATTGTTGTGCTTCCCACTTTGGTTTTCTTTTTAACATTTCTTTGGCTATTTGGGGTCTTTTCTGGTTCCATACAAAATTTAGTATTTTTTGTTTCAGCTCTGTGAAAAACGCTGATGGTATTTTGATAATGGTTGCATTGAACGTGTAGATTGCTTTGTGTAGCAAAGACATTTTAACAATATTTCTTCTTCCAATCCATGACCATGGAATGCTTTTCCATTTCTTTTTAGCTACCTCAATTTCTTTCATGAATATTCTATAGTTTTCAGTGTACATATCTTTTACCTTTTTGTTTAGGTTTATTCCTAGGTAACTTATGGGTTTTGGTGCAATTGGAAATGGGAA
>RCUC01075902.1:0-14777 GCA_003697995.1 Taxidea taxus jeffersonii
TTCCAGTCCCAGAGATCAAACAAAAGCAAAATTTAATGTTCAGAATCTCAAAATCTCTCTACTCATTTGTAAGGCTATTCTCATTTTTACATTCTGCAATATCCTAGTATAATATGGTTACAAACCTCCATTTCTCCTCTGTACAATGGTGATAATAATAATGTTGCTTGCCTTCCAGGGTTGTTTTAAGGTTTTCATTAGAAAGGCCTTTGTGAATTCAGACTTGTTGTACTAAATTTAGTTATTATTATTTTATTATTAAAGGCTCTCCTTTTTCTTGGCAGGTAGGAAGTTAAAGGTTGCTACCAATTCCAAAAAATTGGGAATTTTTTAAAAGACTATATTACCTTTTGTCTGAGGCAAGAATCCTAACAAAACTTCACAGCAGAAAGGGAAGAAAAATGTATGAATACAGGAAGACTCAGGGAAATCTCAACTTCCCTTGCACTACCAGGTCATTAAGAGACCTCCTAAAGGCAGACGGGTCTGACAGATCATATATTCCTACGTGTGAAAAATTAGAGGAATTCTTTAGTCCTCCCATTCCATTGTTTTCCATGCAAAGCTGCTCCCAAGTGTATATGCCAGGACAGTGAGTTAAGAGCATCACAACATAGATGAATGCCTGAGCTTCTCATATTTGTAGATTACTCATATATGGAATTAGAAAACATTGAATTCTAAGAGCAAATAAAAGAAGCATTACATCAATAGATCCTAAACAATATCTAAGAGCATTTTTAACTTTAAATATTATAATTTCCTTGTGCAACTATTGAATAATCTATATTGTACTGAAAGCTGAAAAAGAAAAAAGTGCCCGTTTTGAGTCCCAAAATTAAAATACATCAAAATATCATTAATTCAAGTAGATTAACTAATGAGAAAGTCTGAACTGGGAACTACTCTTTAAAGAAATGTAGCTTCAGTATTATCAAGAAATACAGAAAAAACAGAAAACCTGACCAAGTATGGCCAAGTCAGTGATACTAAAATATAACCAGATTCCTATTTACTGTCTACATACTCTGTCTACCTATCCCAGATCCTTCTACCAGAGTAAAAAATCATATGAGATACCCTGTGTATTAGACCTAAGAGATAACTAGTCCTAGATGAGCAGCTAGCAAGAAGCTGAGGAGTAGTCCTCAAACCTGGACAAAGATGACAAACATTTGGTAGAGACAAAACTGAACTTCAGAGTACAAGAAGGGATTCCTACAAGTTTTCTTTCTAAAATTTTTGCACTCAGGCCATTCTCAGCTCAGCTTTTGCTCCATTCACTTGGTGCACTAATGGGAAGCCAAAGAATGTGGTTAACTCTTCAGAGCCATGTTCTGTGACATGTTAGCCTTGAATGTCCCTGCATGTCATGTGACCTGGAAAAAATTAGGAGAGGAGTTCTCTAGTTCTTGAAAACTCCCTGCCTCTATTAAGAAGAAAGAGCTATCTAAGAGAGATGAACTTCTGCTGGTATTTGCCTAAAGAACCACAAATCACAAATTATGGAAGTCACAGAATAAAGAGTCACAGAGGTAGCCACTTAAAAGTAGGTCTCCAAAATAATAGACACTTCTTCACTTTACCCACAGAGGTTAAATTTTAAAACAAAACAACCCATCACAATGTTCAGGAGAGCGCTGTAATCAATCAATGACTCTGAGGCCTGAATCAAGATGTTTGGAGATGATAAAAAATGAAATGCAATGGACTTGTCATCTTAAGGCAGCCACGTCAATCAGTGCATCATATAAAAACCCAGGCAGAGAATAGATCAATGTTTCCAAATGGGAAAAAAATAAAAAAAAAATAAAAAACCACAGCTCCCAATATCTAATCTATAGAGAGCTGCTGGTTTGCCTTTTTAAAATTTTTCCCTGAAGAGTTTCAAAAATTATTATGCCAAACTCAAAATTCAAGCTTAAATGCCTGTTTATATTTTCAGAGTAGAATTTATTAGTGCAATAGTATTAATTACATATATTTCATAATCTTAGCCCTTCAAATTTTAGTTGGACACATATGTTTTTGACTTGTTTTAAGGAGAGTGAGAAGGAACAGCAGTTGGATTTAGTTAACCTCTAGCTACTTTAAATAATAGGTTGAATTTGGTAAAAAACAAGTAAGTGAGACTTCTGCTTCTAATCATGAGGGCATACTTGGTACCAGACTATCCCTGCTGCTGTAAACAACTCTCAAACTAGACAAAATACATGAATAAGTTATTTTGAGTCACTGGAAAATAGCACAGGATTGTCATCCTGAAGGGACCAAAAAAATCTATGTGGTGATCACCACTACCACCCTCATTTTTGCCCAATTTGTTTCTGTACAACAAAGTAGGGAGGTGGTTTGCAAGCAGATCTCTGAGTTTTTGATAAGCTGAACAGGTATAGACTGAAATTTGGCCCTGATAAAGTAGGCTGATTTGTAGTACAGAGTAACACAGAAGAGGAAGCTGCACAGAGGTATTCCAGAAACCCACAGAGGGACCCCCTTAACCCTTTGGAAGAATATTAAATCGCATATGCTCAGAACATGTACTAAGCTGTATAGGCACAGGTAACATGAGCTACATGGAGATTCCAGAAGTCACATAGTACTGCAAAACACAGGAATTCTGAATAGCCAGAGTTTAGAGACCTTGCCTAATACTCCCAGTCATTCAGCTGGGACTCTAGGCAGTTGTAGTAAGGGCTCATCTAAACTTGCCTTAATAAACCTTATTGATAAAGCTCAAAGATATCAAACCAATGTGACCATTTGTTTTACTGCCTGTAGAAACAAAACTCTTTAAAGAAAGACCATGAAATGCCATCTCTCAACAGTATCCAGCACATAATTTAAAAATATTAGATGTATAAAGTCAGAAAACTTAACCCTTAACTATGGGTGAAAATCAACAGAAATAGACCCAGAAATGACAGAGATTTTAAAATTAGCAAAGAACTCAAAATAGCTATTATATTTAATGACTTTTTAAAAAGATGGACATAATGGGTGAACATTTTTGGGAAGCTCAGTAAATAAATGGAAATTATTTTTAAAAACAGCTGGAAATTATAGCGCTAAAAAAATCTGATAATTGAAAGAAAAAATTCACTGGATTAGCTCACAAATAAATCTGACACTGCAAAAGAAAGTCAGCTTGAATACCATCAAAACTGAAACAGAAAAACAAGGCTGAAAAAAAAATGATCAGAATCTCAGTGACTTGTGTGAAAACATCAAGCAAATATACATGTAATTTGAGTCTCAAAGTGGAAGAGAGAAAAGTTAGGGCCAAAAGAGAGTTGGAGAAATAATGGCTAAAATTTATCTCAATTTGATGACAACCTATACAAGATGATCAACAAACCCAAGCAGGAAGAAGGCAAAGAAAACCACAACCAAATACATCTAAGACAAATAGGTAAAAACCAGAGATGAACAGACAATCCTAAAAACAGCCAAAGAAAAGCACATATTATCTATAGGGAACGATTAAAATTAGTACTCCCTTCCCAGTAGAAATAGTGCAAACCAGAAGACAATAATGGTATCATGAAAGTGCTAAAATAAAACAAACTAGAATCCTATATTCAGTAAAAGTATCCTTCAAAAATAAAAGTGGAAATAAAAGAGAGACAATTCATCACCAGCAGATCTATGATATAGTATATGTTAAGGGGAAATTCTTCAGATTAAAAGAAAACTATACCAGATGGAAATGTGGATCTACATGAAGAAATTAAAAGCAACAGAAATATGGGTAAAAAATATGTGGGTAAAATATAAGAGACTAATTTTTTTAAATATAAATGTCCTTTGAAAAGGCAATAAAAATCCATTATTCTACTATAGAAGTAACATAAGGGTAAATGGCAGCATCCTATTCTAAATTAATTATATTATAGGTGAAGTGATATAGTTTTAATTCATGGTACATTGTAATAGGTAAAGAATGTATATTGTAATCCCTAGATCAAACAAGAAGAAAAAGTAGAAAAGTGATATAAATAAAAAGCAAATAAAGGAAGTAAAATGGAATACTGAAATACAGTCAATTAATAGAAAACAAATAGCAAAATAGTAGACTTAAAGTCAATCATGTTAATTCATTAACTGCAAGTGGATTAAGACTAATTCAATGTTAGAGAATATCAGGCTACATAAAAAATAAAGATCAAAGTACATGTTGTTTATAAGATATATGCTTTAATTAATAAAGACACATAAAAATTCAAGGTTCAATATGGAAAATATTACACATGCAAAAACTAATTATATGACCTTTATAGATAATAAAATGTTCCTCAAAACAAGGGCCAGCGACTAAAGGACATTTTATAATGATAAACAGTCAATTTACGGAGAAGACTTAACACTCCTAAATACATGTGCCTAATAACAGAGTTTCAAGATAAAGGAAGCAAAACCTGACAGAATATATAGGGAACATATACCAATTCAAATTCTTAGTGACAATTTTGACATACCCCTCTCAGTAATCATTGGAAGAAGACAAAAATCAATAAGAAAAGAAATTTGAACAATTATCATCAAGTAATTTAACCTAATAATACAGAACCCTGCATCCACCCAGCAGCACAACACACCCTATTTACAAGTCAATGTGTTAAGAATTCACCAAAAGAGACTGTATACTAAGCTATAAAACATGGCTCAGTAAATTTAAGAAAACTGAAATCATAGAGTATAGTCTCCAAACACAATGGCCTTGAACTAGAAAACAGTAATAAAATATATGGAAAATCCTCAAATATTTGGAAATTAAGCCAAACACTCTAAAATAACTAGTAAGTCAAAGAAGAGATCATGAAGGAAATTTTGAAATACATAAAACTGAGTGGTAATAAAAACACATCTGTTGAAAATTTGTGGGATACAAGCAGTGTTTAGAGGTAAATTTATTGTTCAAAAGAGGGAGAAGTATAAAACCAATAATCTAAACTTCTTCCTCAAGAAGCTAAACAGAGAAGAACAATTTTAGACCAACATAAGCAAAATGATGGGGAAAAAAAGAGTAAAGCAGAAGTCAATGAAATAGAAAATAAACAATATAATAAATGTAAACAAATATTAGTTCTTTGAAATTGTATAATTCCTTTAATGAGATTGAGCAAAAATAAAAGAATAAAGAAGGAATTAAAGAGATGACATCACTAGAGATACCACATTAAAAAAACAAAATGGAATAATGGAATACTATGAACAAATTTTTGACAATAAATTTGACAAACCAGATGAAATGGGCCAATGCTAAGGATACAAATAAGCATAACTGACACATGAAGATGCAAATAATATGAATAGCCCTTGATTTAAGAAATTAATTTAATAATGGTAAATCTTACAATAAAAAATCCAGTCCAGATAGCCTTCTCAGGTTAAGGAATAAATAATATCAATCATACACAACTTCTTTTTTGGCAAATAGAGGATTGAAAATTTCCCAAACCATTTCATGAGATTAGAATAAGCCTGACATCAAAACATGAATCTCGTAAGAAAAGCACAAATAATATCCTCATATTATCAATAACCAAATCAAAAATTCTTACTGAAATTTTAAGAAATTTAATCCAGAATTATAGAAAAGATTGACATTTCATGATTGAGGGTTTCATACAAGGAATGCAAGGTTGGTTCAACATTTAAAAACCAAAATGGATGCAATATAACTTTTTTTTTCCAATTTGCTCTGTTCTCAGCAATGTTTTGGTAGTGTTTATTTTGGAGGTCTTTCACTTCTTTCCTTAAAGTTATTCCTAAGTATCTGTAGTTTCTGATGCTCTTAAAAGTTCTACTGATTTTTTAAAATTTTCATTCTCTGATTGGTCACTACTAATATTTAGAAATACAAATTGATTTTTTATATTGACCTTGTATTCATTTATCCTATTAAATTGTTAGTTCTAGTATAATTTCTAGATTTCATACATTTTCTATGAAGACAATCATGTCATCTGCCAATAACCAACTGTTTTGCTTGTTCTTTTCTAATTGTATCCTTTTTATTTATTTCTTTGCCTTTTGCACTGGAAATAAATAATGAAAATCTGTCTGGAAGATTCCCAACCTGTGGTGATAGTTGGGCCTGGAATTTTAACTCAGTTTCCTGGGAACCAAAATGATGGGAAACATGCAGTGATAGCTTACATTTTTCTCACTGTCTTTATGCAATAACCTACCAACTCCTTGAGTAAAGGAAAGCTTTTCCCCAGCTTCTAACAAGTGGTTTAGACTTAAGCATTTAAATATAAATGTTTTTGATCAGCACATATGTTTTCCAAATCTCATTTTTTATATTTACTCTATAGGCTCCTGAGGCTCTGTTTATTTTTTTTTCTATCTTTTTTCTCTCTGTTGTTCAGATTGGACAATTTCTAGTGATCTATCATCAAGTTCACTGGCTCTTTTTCTGTCATATTCATTCTCCAATTGAGCCCATCCAGTGATTTTTTTTTTTTTTTAATTTTGGATTGTACTTTTCAGGGTTTTTTTAAAAATTTTTCAGTTCTTAATTTCCTTTTGGTTCTTCTTTTTTATTTAAAAACTTTTATTGAAGTATAATATACAATGTTATATCATTTTTAGGTGTACAACATGATGATTCAACAATCCTCTACATTATTCAGTGCTCATCACAAGTGCAGTCACCAACTGCCACATACAACATTAATACAATAGTACTGACTATACTCCCTATTCTGTGCTTCTGATCTCTGTGACATGTTTATTTTATAACTAGAAGTTTGTATCTCTTAATCCCTTTTATCTATTTCACTCATCTCCCTTTTGATTCTTCTTTATATCTTTTATTTCTTTGTGAACCATTCTTTTTATTGATTTCAAGAACGTTTTACCTTATTTCTCAAAGTACAATTATAGTAAGTGCTTTAAAGTCTCTGTCTGATAATTCCAACATCTGTGCCTTCTTAAGGTTAGACTCTGCTGATTATCCTTCTTCTTGAATGTTGAATTTTTCCTGGTTCTTCAAATACTAAGTGTATCCTTCCCATTTTGAATATATTGTTTTAAGACTCCAGGTTTGTATAAATCCTGAGAAGCAATTTTTGTCTTAGGGAACAATTACCTAGATTATATTCAGGCTGCAAGTTCTAATCTGCTTCCATGGGCTATGACTTCAATATCAGTTCAAGTCGCAAAGTACTGTGCTATCTAGATTTGTCTTACGTATGTGCCAGAGTAGCCAGTCTGGCTATGATGACCTAGCCTATAGCTTAGTACTCAAAGCCTATGGTATGCTGTTTTGAGTCAAATTCATGCACATGTAGTTCAGAAGTGAACCCAAAAATTCATATAGAAACCTATGAGATTATTTTCTTGACCTCCTTTCTCTCCATGATCTCCCCAATCCCATTTTGGCTTCTGTGGCCTCTCTCCTTGGTCCTCCAACTAGAAAGCTGGGATTTTTGTTTCCCTGCTCTGCTGTGAACTTCCCACAATTATACCTGAATGTAGGGCCAAGTAGTGAGAGCACAGAAGAGAAAAAATATCATCAATGGAGATCCGCTCTGTACTCTTGGGACCACAGATATTCTGGTTAGGCCTTCTCTCCCTTAGAATTCCAGGTCCCTGTCTGGTCACTACTATTTTCATGGTGCTGCTTGGAGACAGGACATGGAAGAGAAGAAATCCAAAAGATTCCTCTTTTTCTGACCTGAAGCTGCCCTTTCCCTGCTCCTCAGAGGAGAAAGAGAAGAGTTCTCTTCAGTTTTTGTCTCCATACCCAGTGTGCACCTCCAGGTGGGCACCTCCATGGGGCTGCATTTGAGTCAGAATCAAGTGACATCACAGGAAAACAAAAAAAGAGAAACTTCCCTGGGGCACCTGGCTGCTTCAGTCTGTGAAGCTTGCAACTTTTGATCTTGGGGTTATGAGTTCAAGCCCCATGTTGGATGTAGGGACTGCTTAAAAATAAAATCTTAAAAAAGAGAGAGAGGAAGCAAGAGAGAGAAAGAGAAAGAGAGACTCCCTCACCATCAGTGTGGTAAAACTTCAAATTCTGGTCTCCTTTTCCAATCTGCCTGCTACCATTTACTTTTCAGAGTCTTCAAATAGATGTTTCATGTGTCCTGTCCAGGATTTCTTGCTGCTTTTAGTGGCAGAGACAAGGAGACTGTGCTAACTCCATATGCTATAGTACCAGAACTCTCAATTATCTGTCAGACTGTTGTAAAGCATGTTGACATGCAAATGTGCTAGCTCCCAAATTTTAACATAAAGGAAAATACCAATGTGTTCATTGGAGATTTCAGGTAATTTCACTTTTACTGAGCCCTCAGAATGAAGTTTCTCTGGCCTTTTCTTTTAACTGAAGAGTATTCTGAAATTATATGGTAAGCTATTAAAAAAAAATGTAAAATGTACAGGGCGCCTGGGTGGCTCAGTCAGTTAAACATCTGCCTTTGGCTCAGGTTATGATCTCAGGGTCCCGGGATCAAGTCCCACGTTGGGCTCCCTGCTCAGCAGGGAGTCTGCTTGTCCCTCTGCTCCTCCCCCTGCTTGTTCTCTCTTTCTCTCTCTCAAATAAATACTTTTTTTAAAAAATGTAGAACTGCCAATTACTAACCTATGTAAATCTAGCTTTTCTTGATACATTACAATCTACATATTAAAAAAAAAGAAAGTAGATGCTAAAACTGCTACATTTGCAACTGTCATCAATCACTAGCACTTTCAACTTTCTCTGTTCCTCAAATATACTTCCTTGCTTTCATTGATAAACTGTATATCAAGTATTCAACTTGATTTTGCTACTAAAATACCTACCAATTTATCTGTTAAATATGTAGATTTCTTATGAGATTTTGACAACAGGTTTCTGCTATTTAACAACAACAACTTAGGAGGCCATGACCCTACAACACAATTTTGTTTGGGTGGAGAGTGAGGATGCCCATCCCCTACTTCACAAGGGCATATGGCCCCTCATACAAATGCAGAGAGACAAAGAGAGAGTCAAGATTTCTATAAACAAAATACACTTTGGCCAGTCATTAACTCCATCTCTGAAAATCACCCCCTCTGAATTGAAACCAAATAGCTCTAAGTATTTTCCTGAGCTGTGTACTGAACCCATCATTCCTTTCAGCCAGGACCCTGGCTCAACAAAAATGCATCCCAGGGGGATTCTGGGTTCAGAGGAATGATAATGTTGTAAACAATCTACCCTCAAACCTAGGTGAATAAGTCTATAAAAGATTAATTGTGTGCTTCCTAGAGGAACTCCTAAGGTAGGAACTTGATAGAAACTACCAGGCAGTATGGTGAGAAGAAAAATTAAAAGAAAAATGACAGTCAAGTCACATTACCAAAAAATGACATGAGATGGGGATGTTGTACTTGACACAGATAAAGGTCATGGAATTGGATTTCCTTAATGCATCTCTCTTCAGGTTGTTTCCTCATCTCTATCTAAATTCTCGGCCATGTGCTCTGGAAATGCTCTCCTGTGGATTTAGACTTGAAATATGCCTGGTAGCTCTCAGAAGGACAGGGTCAAATATCTGGGAGGTAAATGCAGGCTCTTTCTTCATGAGTCACATGGCCATGTCCCCTTTGCTAGAAAATAAACAGGTTGACTATCACTCTATTCACTGGTGTGAAGTATGGACACGGAGGGAGCATTTATCTTCCCAATCGACCTTTATCCAGGACAAACCCTGTTCTTGCCTTGCATCAAAGTCACCTACTTACACAGGCATTTCCTCAGGAGTCAGAGCCTTCTGCCTGTTAGGGGAGAAGTGAGTTGACTCTGGAAGAGAAAGCTGGGAAGTTAACTTGCAGGCTATTCCATTAGCATTTCCTTGAAGACATGCACACATTCTTTGCTTTACTTCTCTCCTTCATAAGAGCACATAATCCCTAATAGCATTAAAGGGGGCTGCTCAGAGACAATAAATGTTGAAAACAGACCCCTTTATATGCTACCCTTCAAGTTAACATTTGGGGGTGATCAGTCTAGCAGATTAAAAACTACTCTATATTTGTAGTGGATCAAATTGTTCACCAACTTCCTACCTTCCCTATTAAAAACACCTTATTTATTCCTCTAATAAGGCCCTTTGAGGAACCCTACAATAGTTTTAGTCCAAAATTGATAGACCACTGACCTGAAATAAGTTGGGTCAGAGAAAATTTGTGTGGGCCTGGCTGTAGGGGAAGGCTTGGGAGCTGCTTGGAAGAACAGCACTGCTGGATGGCAGAGGCAGGGAGTGAGGTCCTGGGAGCCGATGTGGTGACAGGGGGAGTATCAACACCAGGGAATCTAAAACTTCAGATAAGGCCCACTCTATCATCCTAACAGCCCCATTACAAGAGGGTACCTTTCTGTCCAGGAATTCTGTCTTGTGGATATTCCTACTTGCCCTACAAAATGTGGTTCAACCATAAAATAGGAACTCTGCTGAGTTCTTGGCATAAGTGAATGAAAATTTACAGACCTGCATTCAATAAGCTCAGCCTTGCCATATACAATTTGGGAAGTTCTATGTTCAAGGCATGCATAGGGTGCCATGGAGATACGCAGAAGGGTGTGTTGCCTGAACAGAGATTTCAGGGAAGCCCTTCCAGAGTGATGGCATGCTTGAATGAAGTCTGGAAGGTGAAGAGTGGAGTAAGGGAATTCCTGATATCGTACAGGGCTTTTGCTTGACTGATGCTGGAAACCACAGATGCTTCATGCAAACTGAGCAAGTACTGTGAGGCTAAAATGCACAGGGTGTTTATGGGAGGGTGATGGCAAATCAGAATGAAAAGTAAACAAGTGCCAGATGTGAATAGAGGGTGGTGTTAAGCCTATATGCAACAAATAGGAAACACTGAACATTTACAAGCAGGAGAATGCTATAAGGAAGTGTACGTTTCTGATAGGTCCATTGGTGGCCATGGAAGGGGCAACACTAGGGCCAGAGAGGCCCATCAGGGCTGTCACAGTAATCCAGGCAAGGAAAGATAATGGTATGGACAAAAAACAAACAGTGAGGATCCAGAGCTGATGGGAGATTCAGAAGTCTTAAAAGAGGAGCAGTTTGCCTTTGCCACTGCTTGTTTTGGTGAGGTAGAAGAGAAAAATAGATCCTCACTCAAGTCATCAGGGCTGGGAACCTCACAGGAAGGTGGAACCACTTCCTGAGCTAGAAAACACTAAAGGAGAAATCATCTGGGGGGAAGGATTTTTTAAACTAATCCATTTTAGGTATATAGTTCTTTTATTCTTCACATCTTCTCTCCTTTTATTGAAAAAAAAAATTTAGAAAATGGCAGTTAATAAAGGGCACGAACAAATCAACAAGGATATACTAGTGGAAAACATAGACAGTATAAAACTAAAAATGCCCCTGGCTTCTTTAATTGGTTAAGAGCACAAAATGTAACAGGCAGAAAGTCTGTTTTAAACAAATTAAAAAGCAGTGTTTTTTTCCCCCAACTTTCCTCAAGTCAGATACATACACACCCACAAAAATGGTGTGTGAAGGAAAGCTGTCATACACAAGAAGTCATATTCCAAATTAAGGGAAATAGCTGCTGAAACAGGAATTAACACAAGAGTCTACGGCCATACCACCCTGAACGCACCCGATCTCGTCTGATCTCGGAAGCTAAGCAGGGTTGGGCCTGGTTAGTACTTGGATGAGAGGAATTAACTCAAGAAAGTCAGCAACAAGTTATAACGGTTTCAAAAATGGAGTCTCCAAATGCTGCATGGCACAAACCTATAGGATATAAAGGACAGCTAGGTATGAAGGAGAAAGTCTGTATGGCTGCTAGCAAAAATGTTTTTCTAGAAAAAAAAAATCTAAGCAATGCAATCAGAAGACCAAGAAGGCTGAAGTTAGATATCAGAGCTAAAACTTCACATATCTGAACTAGAAGATCCTTTCCAGAATGGACTGAGTTCAGGATAAGACAGGGCCATTTTTAACATATCTTACTTTACCCATTTTATGTTCTCTGTTTCCTTCTCCCTCACCCTGGAATTCAGCATCATCCAGCAGAAAGATGGCTGCTTTTAGAATTGGCTATTTTATTTTTCTTTTAAGATTTTATATATTTGAGAGAGAACACAAGTAAGGGGAGCTGCAGAGGTAGAGGGAGAAGCAGGCTCTACCCTCAGCAGGGAGCTGCATGTGGGGCTCTATCCCAGGACCCCAGGATCATGACCTGAACCGAAGGCAGACGCTTAACCAACTGAGCCACCCAGGCAACCCTTTACTTTTCTTTCTCTGGCAAGATGTCATGGAGCCTGGATATTTCAGGCTCGTATGCATCTATGACCAGTGTTGCGCTGTGGTCAAAAAACTTTAGCAATGGACTCGAACTCTCGCTGCTGCTTTATTCATGTAAGTCAACTTCAGAATGTATTTGTCATCGAAACTTTTTCCCCAGATCTGGCAATTGCTGATCTGATCCTTTAGGGTTTTTCGCCTTTGCAGAATTCCACATAAATTGAATCATATAGTATGTAGTCTGTTGTATGGTCTTTTCCCACTTCACATAATGCTCTTGAGATTTATCCATCTTGTTGCATCAGCATTTGCTCCTTTACATCATGAGTAGTATTCTATTGGATGTAATAAGTTGTTTTTCTATTCACTGGCTGAGGACATGTGGGTGGTTTCTGGTTTGTGGCTATTATGAATAAACCTGCTATGAACACTGGAGTGCAAGTCTTTCTGTATACATTTATTTTCATGTCTCATGAGTAAAGACTAAGGATTTCTCAGTTGTATGGGAAGCACTTATTCAGCATCTTAAGAAACTACCAGACTTGTCTACCATGCCTATACCTTTTTAATTCTCACTAGCAATCTAAGAGTCCCAAATACACTGCATCTTTACCCACACTTAGTATTGCTACTGATTTTCAATTTAAGCCATTCTAACAGGTGTGTGGTGGAGTCTCACCATTTTTGTTTGCAGTACTCCAATGAATAATGATGCTGAATAACTTTTCATGTGTGTATAAGAGCATATCTTTGGTAAAATGTCTATTCAAATTGTTGTCCATTTTTGGGGGGTTGTTTATTTTATACTAATGAGTTGAGAGAGTTCTTTCATTTGAATATAAGTCCTTTATCACATACATTATTTGCATGTATTTTCTCCCCATCTGTGACTTGTCTTTTCATAATACTAATGATATTTTCAAAAAATACTTAATTTGGGGGCACCTAGGTGGCTCACTGGGTTAAAGCCTCTGCCTTTGGCTCAGGTCATGGTCTTAGGGTCCTGGATTTGAGCCCCACATCGGGCTCTCTGCTCAGCAGGGAGTCTGCTTCCCCCTCTCTCTCTCTGCCTGCCTCTCTGCCTCCTTGTGATTTCTGTCAAATAAATAAATAAAATCTTTTAAAAAAATACTTAATTTTTATGAAGTACAATGTATCAAACTTCTTTTTTTTTAATAGAGGTTTTTGTGTCTTGGCTAAGAAATCATTGCCTTGTCCACGTTTTCAAAATTTTAAATCCTACATTCTATTCTAGAAATTTTAAAGACTTAGATTTTATATATTAGGTCTATGATCCATTTTCAGTTTATGTCTGTATATGACATGAGATATGGGTTCATTTATCTATCTACGTATTCTCAATTTTTCCAGCACTATTTGTTGAGAAGTTCAAAGGCAACTTTTAAGGGAAACAAGATGAGTTATTTTTGGTCATACTGAGTTTGAGATGCCCTGGCCCATCTATCTATGTGGTGATATGCAGTAGGCAATGAGTCTGAAACTAAGAAAGAGATGAATATAAAGATTTAGGAATCAAGTCTTTATGATATTTGAACTCACTGGATCTGGTAAGCTCTCCAGTTAAAATGGGTCTGACCAGCCAAAGAACCTAGAGGAATACCATGGAGGAACAGGAGAGACTTCTTTAGGATGGGGTAATTGGGTAATGAGCATTAAGGAGGGCACTTGAAGTAAAAAGCACTGGGTGTTATATGCAACTGATGAATCACTAAATTCTACTCCTGAAACTAATAATACAGTATCTGTTAATTAAAATTAATTTAAATAAATAATTAAGTGCCTCTGTTTTAAATTAAATAGACTTGAATATTTAGTATTTAAATTATTTTAATTTAATATTTAAATTTTGATGCTTATTATTAAAGTATGTTGAAGTATATGTATTTATTTACGTATTTAATTGTAATATTTAATACATATATATAAGAATCAACTGAACTCTAAGGATTTAGAATAGGATTTTAGCACCTAAATCCTACTATCCATACATTCTATTGAAGAAGAAGAAATGAGAGGCAGGGCAATAGGCTAGAAGGCTACTGCCAAAGATAAGGACAATTGTGAGGTGCTAACTTAGGGCAGCAGGAGTGTTAAAAAAGAAAAAGCCTAAGTGATACATATTTCATGTGAATATAATTTTCATAGGTACACACAAGAGGATACAGACATACAAGAAAACGTTAAGCCTTCATAAAGAAGAAAAACTGCTATACTTATTCTGGTAAATTTCCTGTAAATAGGTCTTAAGTTATTTATAGGCCTAGAGTATGTGCTCCAAGTGTTTAAACTTGAACTTCTATTCTTTATGATAGCCTACAGTCCAAAAATAACATTGTGCAAGCCTGTTGCTTCTAGCAACAGCTAACACACTTGTGTGCAAATGTTCTCAGACCTGTTTACCTCTCTCCTGTACTTCTGAATCTTTCAGCTCCCTGCCCGCATGAATTGATTAGAAAGAAAGATGCTGTAGGCCAAAGTGTTGAAAGGTCCTGCACAAAT
>RCUC01075930.1:0-14020 GCA_003697995.1 Taxidea taxus jeffersonii
TTTGTTTGTTTGTTTGTTTTGTTTTGGTCTGGTTTCGGGGGGAATCTTCATTTTTATTTTTTGTGTTGCCCAGCATTGCTTCAGACTATGTTGGTATATTCAAAGCCAGGGCAGCTTGTTTGAGGGGAACACCATCCCCTAACATCTGGACTCTCCCTGTTTCTGTCAATCAAGTGAGTGGGTTTATATAACAAGAGATTCACAAGGATTGAGAAGGCTGTGTAAAACTCATTTACAGAAGTCCCAGGCCAAGGTTCGTTTGCTTGCCAATCATCCTGATTCCTGCATACATTCTAGATCTTTTATTTCTTGAATGTCAGTGGTGCTTTAATTTCTTCAGATAAATTATTTTAAGTTCATACTAGACTCTTTGCTGGAAAGAGGCTTTCTGCCTCCCCCCTTCCACCCCCTACCCAAGAGAATGTCTTCATCAGTGACAAGGATGGCACGACAAGGAAGAAGTTAACCCTTCCTAAACTCAATGCTCTCTTTCTCCATCTGTGAAACAGGGAGGACCCCTTGACCCCCAGTTAGGGACTGACTGCTTTGACTGCCTACAGCAAACTCCTGTTAGACAAAATGTTTACAATGTTTCAACCTCACAATTTAAAACTTCAATTTAGGGTTTTTTCACTGAACTTTCGAAACTTGCCTGAGGCAAGATGACCTCAGGCCTCATTGCTGATGTGGCCACTGTATCCTTCCTTATAGAAGGGAAGAACTATATGGCCTGTTTACTTCAGATTTTAAATATACTTCCTAAGATGAAGAAGTATATCTTTCTAAAGCAGTTTCCTGCTGTTTTTGCTAAACTGGATGCCTTTTAGCTCTAAGAAACTGATTTAAGTTAAAAAAAGAAAAGTGGTGGGGGTGGAGGGACTTAACCAAATCACTGCAACATTCCGTATTAACAGCATGCCTTAGAGCTAAGCTTACTGCTACTTTACTCAAACGCCTGCATTTTCTTCTTTTGCAGACATGATTTGCTCTCCACCTACTAACAGTCATGCACAAATTATGTAATACTGTAGATTGCTGATCTCTCTGCCTTTTGAGTTGAATTCCTAACTCCAATTATGTTAGTTTACCTGAAAAAGATGGATACACTCTGAGTTTGGCAAGGTTGGCCTTGTCTTGGGTCATCAGTGACTTGTTTTGGTAACATGCCTTTTTCAGCTATGAATTAGAATAGTTATCCCAGGTGCCTGGGTGGCACAGCTGGTTAAGCATCTGACTTGGTTTTGGCTCAGGTCATGATCTCAGGGCCTTGAGATCAAGCCTTACATTGGGCTCTGTGCTCAGTGCAGAGTCTGCTTGAGATTCTCTCTCTCTTCTCCTTCTGTCCCTCCCACTTGGGCTTGCTCTGTCTCTAAAGTAAATAAATCTTTAAAAAAGAAAAAAAGAACAGTTAATTGTCCTCAAGGAAAAGGACACAAAAGGCCAAATCTTCATATCTGTAGCATCATTTGTCACCACTGGCACTCTCGATTGTTCCATGTTCCATATATAGAGTATTGTTTGTGTTGTTTGCCTGGTCATGATGGATTGGTAACAAGCCAAGTGCATTCCCTAACCCAGGCTTCCCTGGAGCCAGTGTGGAGATGGGGTCATGGGTGCTATCAGGGACAGAGATACCAGGAGAGTTAATTGGAGGAATGGAACCTCAGCCTGTAATCTCTTTCACTCTGAGCTTTACTGATTGAGCACTTTGGTCATTGAGATTAATGCCTCCCCAACTGGAGACGCTCTTATGGAATCCTGGATTCTCAACGTGAGTCAAGCAGGCCCAGTGGCTACCTTGCAGGGATTTGAAATTTGGTTGGTACAAGCAGTGAGTGTTGTTAGAGGGCTCTAGGACTTTGAACTTTGCCAGGGGGGGAGAGGGAGTGTCAGAAGAATAGGCGCTTACCTTCTTCGGAGGGAATTTGGTGGTACAAGGACAATTTACACTGACTCCTCTAATTTGGAGGATTAAAAAAAATCTAACATTGTTTGAATCTTTAAGTTGTTAGAAGAAGCAGCCAACTAAGATCTCTGTTCTGGCTACAGGGTAGAAACAATCAGAGTGATTTACTAGGCACATTTAGAGCTCATTTCACTTGCAGAAAGCTTGGGACCCCCCCTGGAGGGAGAAAGGATGAATATTTATTGGAGTCTAATAATAGTGGTAAAATCAAATTTGTATTTTTTCAGTGAAAAAAATAGGATGATATTTTTGTATTTCCCTCAGGAATTTTGTCTCAATAGTCCATTTTTGATACAGATTCACAATCTACCCTGGCAATATGCTAAATACTTATAAATACAACATGATCTGACCATATTGTTACTTTCTGTATTCATTGTTAATTGAGGAATACAAAATGCAGGCACGTTTCCAGTCAATATTTACAGAGTTTACCTACCATGCCCGGGGCACTAGGCAAGGTACCGGAAACACAAAACTGAAAAAAATTCAGTCCCCACACAAAAGTAACATGTAATCCTGCTAAAGTAGGGTATTGTTTGTATTGTTTGTTTAGCTATAAGCTTGCCCTTGCTTTTACTTTTTATTTTATCTTCTACTTCTCTTCTCCACTGTCCCACTCCACTGACCTCCATGCTGTCGCTCTAGCTCCAAGCATGTGCCTTCCCATGTGCCTCCCGTTCCCACTACCCCCGAATGCCCCTCACTTCATTCAGGGTTCTGATCACAAAACAGAAAACTGCAGTTCCCAGTCACTCTCGATCCCCACATGGCTTTATTTTTCTTCTAGCATTTATCACCATCTGATACACCACATAACTGTTATTTTGGACATTTTCTATCTTCCTCTGCTAGACTATGAGCTCCCAACAAGCAGAGACTCAGTCTGTCTTGTGCACTGCTGTATTATCTGCCTAGTACAATGTCAAGTACATAGTAAATAACAGGTATTGATTCAATGTCTAAATGAAAAGAGTCAGCAAGATGGGATCCAGATCCCAAGTGGAGAGGTTGGCCTTGGAAAAACAAATGGAACAGCCCTTCCTCTGAGAAAAGAAGAAACAAAGTAAAGATAGGCTTTCATTTGATAAGGTTAGTGATAGTTGGAAATGGGGGAACATTGGTCAATTTCACACTTTAAAGCCTATAATTGGGAAGGAGGGATGGTGGAGCAAGGTGTCCTCTGGAGCAAGGTGTCCTCTGGAGCGAGGACAGATGAGACTAAGAAGGAATATAAAGAAAGCATTAAAAGTAAGGAATTGCCATAAGGCACTTAGGGATTAAATAATAAGACTGCCATACAACTATAGCCTAGGGGGCCCGGAACATCCAGGTCAATGGTTAGAACTTACACACCCAGATCTCAAGACAAATGGAGAGTTAAAACTCTGGGACTAGAAAACACTGGCATACAGGTAGTGGTGGCAGCTGAGAGCGGGAGTTAAATCAGAGAGGGTTTAGAACAAGTGAAAAGCATGCCAAGGGTAGATCCCAGGAAACTCTAAACATTCAAAGTGTGGATGCAGGATGCAGGAGGCTGCTGAAAGACTGAGAGGGAGCCTGCTGGGCAGTAGGAGGTAAAGAAGAAAGAGGGAGTAGGGAAATCTAGTGAGGAAAAAGTCTTCAGAGAGAAGGAAGAGCTGATCGTGTCAGATGTTAAAACGAGGTCAAACAGAAGATGAACCAATTATTCCAATTGGTTATTAAATAATTATGGGTTTGGCAATTATACTGCTACTAGATGTTTACTGATTCCCTTGCCTAAAACAATGCTCAGTTTACTCGTTAAACTGCTAGGTCAGTAATTTCCAGGCAGGGCTGAACATTAGAATCCACCAGTGAGCTCTTAAAATACTAATGCCTAAATTTTCCCCCTGAATAATTCTATCACAGTGTCTGAGAGGTAGGGCCCAGGCATTAGTTTATTATGAAAGCCCCCAGGGCCAGGATTGAGAAGTACTGGCTAGGGGAAACCGAGCTTTCCACAAATAACCACATGAGGGAACTCCATGTTTAGCACATACTAAACAATGCTTGCCCACCCAATAGGGTAGAGGACAGAGAACTTTGGTCCTTGGGATAATGGGAATAGTCTGTTGGGAAGTTAGCGGACCTTGCCTAGGCACCTAAGCCTAGGGATGTAATGGTCACCCTCTCCAGCAGGTACCTGTTGCCTATTTGTTACCTTGGTTTGGCAGACCCTTCAAACAAAGATCCTCGTCTTCACATCATCACCACCATCATCATACCCATCGAGCTCTGTCAGGCACTTGCTAAAAGCATTACACGCGCTAACTCATTTAATATGACATTCCTATGAAGTTGGTATAGTTTTTAACCCCTATTACATGGGATGGAGAAACTGTAGCTCATAAAGTGACTTGCCCAAGGATCATGAAGCTAGAAAAAGGCAGAGCTGGGACAGTAATCCAGCTCTGGTTCACTCCAGAGCCCAAGCTCTGAACCATGTCTACAACCTACTGCTCCACAACACTGCTGAAGTTTTAACCCTCTGTCTGCCTGAGCACCTCCCCTTGCAGCTAGCTTCCTGAGAGGACGGCTCTCACAGCTCTCCTGTAGACTAGGCACTTCCTTGCAAGACTCATGCACAGCTGCCCAAGATCCAGTGCTGACATTTAACCCTTTCCTTGGTAACAAGTAATGATTTGTCTTCTACCCTCCACACACTGACTTGTGTTAGAGGCACTGATAGTTACCAAAAATCCTAGTAAATAAAACAAGAACTGACCCTTAAAAATCCATGCAAGCAGAAAACAGAATATCAATGATGTAAAAGTGTTATTTCCATGGCTTCAGCAATTAGCTCTTAGGAAAGAGTATTCCAGAGAAATAAGTTAAATAGAAATGCATGAACTCACCAAATCAGCCTTTATTACTGACATTGTATTTCAATAAAACATTACTTACTATAGAGCAGGTGGTGGGTTTTTTTGTTTTTCATGCATTAGATCTTGGATCTTTACTGCCATAAGTACTTCCATGTTTGTTACATATCTCCATCTAAGCATCCATCACAAAGAGAAATTATTTAATGGGAACACTTTGCTCCCTATGTAATAACTTCTGACTCTTTGAAAGCACCTAGAATGCAGGGGGGTTTCCATAGGGAGCTCTTAACTTATAATTATCATCCCCTTAGGATCCAGTAACCAAGCCAGCTATGTAGGGGTGCACCAGTGAGATTTGCCCTTAATGCTGTGATAAATCCATACCTAAATGGGCACAGTTAGTGAGGATGGAGAAGTCACCCAAAATTACCAAAGACGTCATCACCTCTACCAGACTAACTGTGTTGAGAAATTCATCTTATATAAAATCTGCTTTACTTGTTCAAAAGTGGGTCTTTGAGATGGGTTGTTTTCCTTATACTGCCTAATCAACTGCAGTGATCAAGAGTAACAGCCAGGCACTGATTTACTGATATTCTGAACAGAAATGCAGAATTGAACAACTTGGAATCACCTTAATCCCAGTGTCCTCTGTCTTTGTTAATGTTAGCCCTACCAGCCAGGAAGATTTGATTTAGCTTACAATCAAAAGCGTGAACTACTAAATCAATCCATGTGATTTTTATAAATTTTATAAATATGAAATTTGGTTATAAAATTCAATATACTTTTTCAGACCACTTACAAAACATGCTCTCAGGGGCAGGACCATCCCAGGATTCACTGATGTAGTGTCCCTTTTTAATTTTAAAGATAAAGAAACTAGCCAGAGATGCTAGGATGCCAGAGGCTTGGAGATTCAAGCACAAGAGGGCAATTAACCCCAGGTCTGGGGCTAGACCAAAGGCCTCTATAACATCACTGGCAGATCCTTTCAACTTCACCACTGTCCTTTCAACTTCACAATTCTCATTTTGTGTTTTAGTAAATTAATTACACAAATCATCATAAACACATATGCCTAAATCTTCTGCTTCTAGATCATACACATGTTTAAATCCCAAAATGATGGGTATTGTGGCTCCATAGCTGTATCTGTGGATGAGACATGCTGCATATGAATATGCTTGTCTTGTTTTCTTCATCATATGTGTCACTTTGTCATCGTGTTTTTAATGGCATCAGAGTTCTCCAGAAATACTGGAGTATTTCTGCCATCTCAGCATTCTGCTGTCTCTTCTCTCTCTACATCTTCTCCCTAGAAGATTTCCTCTCTATCTATGGCTACATTACAGCCCTAGATAGTGGTAGTCCCCAGATTTCCATCTCCATCTGAGTTCCAAGTTCCTAACACATATTCAAATTGCCTACTGGATCATCTCTACCTGGAAGTGGGCTTAGAAAGGTCGGAAAAATGCCAAGAAGTTGTTACTTGATGCAGTAGGTTACTTTTGTTGATATATCTCTTTCCAGGACATAACATGGTTTCATGCTTAGCTGATGGTTTCAGATGATGATCGAGTTCCCTTTCCCACCTCACCTCCTTACCTCTGCATATCCTGAAGGGCAAGGACAGTGATTCTCAGGCTTCCCTGTTATAAGCAAGAGAGAGATAATGGAATGCCTAACAGAACAAAGTTCTGCCCTCTATGGGAGGGGACAAAAGAATTAAAGAAAAATAAAAAACACCTTAGTATTAAAAATAATCAAAATGGAAGCATGTGCCAAACTCTAGAGAAAAATAAAATTTAACCCCTTTGAAAGCTATGCTGACTTTCACTGATTTCACTCATTCAACTAATATTTACTGAGCACCTACCATGTACCAACCACATTCTAGAACCTTAGAATACAGCAGGGAGCAGAGCAGACAAAGGCCCTCCCTCAAAGAGTATATAGTCCAGAGGCAGAAGATAGCAAATACACCAAACATATACAATTTGTCTGTTGGTGATACAACAACAGGAGTTTAGGCAAATGAATCTATTATCAGCGGTGGGCCATGGAATCTAAGCCAGGTGAGGAGAAAAGTGGGGTATAAAAGAAAGTGAAGTACAATGAGGTCAGGGAATTGGATGTCCCACGTAATGCATAGGTAGAGTTGGGAAACTAAAGGGAATTCACTTAAAAAAAGGGGGTGGTGGAGGTAAAAAAAGTGAGATATTGACATGGAGATGTGGAAGTGGTCCAGTTATGCATAATGATAATATCTCATGCGTGCTATAGAAATGGGCAGCTGAGACAGATGAAGAAAAAGATCGTGGGAGAAAATGGGAGTCAAATAACTGACAGAAAAGAACATCATCCTTATGCATACTAAGGTTAGCCAAAATTATAATGGAAGTAAGGTTGGGGAGAGAGAAACAAGAGCCCAGGACTAAAACTGTGTCCTCCTACCAGAGAACTACATGGGAATAAGAGAGCAAGCTGGAGGCTTAGACACGTTTCTCAATCTCTCTAGGTCTCAGTTGCCTCATCTGAAAATGAAATGACACAAATAAATAATCTATAAGGTGATTTCCACCTAATAGCTCCAGTTTCAGATAAGCTGAGGTGGTTAAATCAACCCCTTGGCCTTCCTCTGTCAAGTAAAAAGGGTCAAATTAGCAAGTGTATCAATTCATGATTCATCTGTTAAACAGTATTTAGAATTATACTGCAAATTAGGCATTCCTTTATGAGATCTAGTCTTAGACCTTACTAAGCACCTTAAATAATCATGAGGGAAAGAATATTCAATTTTGCCACCAATACCTGCATCTCTCTTCATTCTTTTTATGTCATTCGCACCACTTCAGAGTTGACAATGCTCCTTTCTGACCAAGTGTGAATTTCTCAATCTGGCATTTAAGAATCACCACCAAAGTGCCCAGTCTAGTCATCCATCATTCCCGGTGCTCCTCAGCATGGGCTGACCAGCTCTAACAATGCTGCTTAGGCCCTTTATTCCCTGTTGTCCTGCACAACCCACACCCTCTCCTTCCTACACACATATTCACCTCACTCTTGTAGAGGACAGAGTGATGTTAGCCTAACCTCTGCCATAGACAAGTTCCATATACAGTTAGTGCTCAGTTAAAAAATGACCTTGGTCATCTGCACTTGTCTAAGAGAGTCCACTTTTAGATACTTATGACATATAGTGACTAGTATGAGCCAACCCCCTTGAAGAACAGTAGTCTGCTATTTGGGTTTGTTTTCAGTCTCTGTGGGATTACATTTAAATTGCATGGTTGTTGTTGAAAATTAATTTACTTAAACATATATTAAAGCTGAGGAATAACAAGATAAATGGGAGAAATGGGAATAGCACATGAACCCAAATAGTGTAGTTATTGGTATGAAGTAAATTCTCCATTACCATCAAAATTTCATGATTCCTATGATTAGAGAGTAGAGATGGATTTTATTATATTCTGTCATCTCTCCTTCATCTCCTCTTTGCATTTATTTAAACATACCAAAAGTAGTCAATAATGTTCAATTGTTCTGATTGAGATTTCCATGTCCCTTGACTTATCTGTTAAGTGGCATTCAGAAAAACATGAAACTATTGGCCAAGATATACAATTCCCAAGGGTTTTACACTTAAAATAATCCGAAGAAAATTAATTTTAAGGAATCATGCCTTCACCCTCACTCATCTCTGATTTCTCTTATAGACAATGTACTTATGACAGCTTTATTTTTTTAATTTTTAAAAATTTATTTGAGACAGAGAGAGATAGCACAAGCAGGGAGGAGCATCAGAGGAAGAGAATCAGACTCTCCACTGAGCAGGGAGCCCAATGAGGGGATCTATCCAAGTACACGGAGATCATGACCCAAGCCAAAGGCAAATGTTTAACCAACTGAGCCACCCAGGCACCTCCTTTATGACCACTTTAATCTCTATTGAAAATATGCATAATTTTTGTGGTTTGTTGGAATTTATAAACCTGAAGGGATTTTTTAACATAAACAAACAAATCCTAAGGGTGAGAAGAATTTATTTAAGGACTCAACATCCTGGGGAACAAAATCCATGCTCAACATCATGATTAGAATGTGGTCAAATGAACCAAATCCCAGAGGATCCCTGTGTTCCAGATGCAGCCAGAGTATTTTTAGTCTTGCTCTCCTTTAACTCAGTCTGACTAGATTTAGGTGGGGAAACTCATCCTAATAGGTAGAAGATTTTACAGTATGGAATTTTGGTTCAGTGCTTTTTCAAAAGCATAAACTATTCAAAGATAGATAGATGATAGATAGATAGATAGATAGATAGATAGATGATAGAATTTATCTTATTCTCTCTTATGTATATGAACAAATCAGGCAAAACATTGTTCTCTGGTAGGGTAAGGCACACAGTTCATTGCTGAGCAATGGAGATGCAGACTCCCTGGTGGTTCACTTGAAAATATGTTCAGTAGAATCTTACCAACACTGAGTCACTTCAGAGGGCAATCAAAACAATAGCATACCTGCAAAAAGGCACACAGATCATTTTAATGGGAAATCCCTCATCTAGAACAAATTCAAAATCCACAAAGATTACTCCTGATCTGTGAAATGAAGAGTCACTGTGTGCAGGGACAGTAGAGATATTATTTCAAGTAAGTTCAGCTATACCCATATTTGTGAATGCTTTGAGGTCATAATTATCCAGGGGAAAAAAAGTGAATATTTCTTCCAAATAAATCTGACTCACTTGTATATATGTCACGTTTAAAAATAAATTTAAGGGCACCCGTATGGTACAGTCAGTTCGGTGTCCAATGCCTGGCTTCAGCTCAGGTTGTGATCTCAGGGTTGTGGGATCAAGCCTCACATCAGGCTCTGTGTTCAATGCAGAGTGCTTGAGTTCCTCTCTTCCTCTCCCTCTGCCCCACACTCTCTCTTTCTCAAACAAATCTTTAAAAAATAAAAATAAATAAATTTAAATGTTCCTAGACTATAATTAACATAAAAGAAGTTATATGTTATGTTAACATATAAACATATAACATATAACATAACAAATATGTTATGATATTTACATTGATAACATCCATTAGGCTATGGATGTCAAGTCAGTTATAGTTATAGTTATACTCAGTAAGAGATATGTTAGAAATACTTTTCCCAAATACTCACATGCCTGTTAATTTTCACTGTGGTGTCACATAATCATATATGTGCTTCCTTCTAGTACTTTTATTTTTTTTTAGTATTTTATTTATTTATTTATTTGACAGAGGGAGAGAGATCACAAGCAGGCAGAGAGAGAGGGGAGGAAGCAGGCTCCCTGCTGAGCAGAGAGCCTGACGCAGGGCTCCATCCCAGCGTCCTGGGATCATGACCTGAGCCAAAGGCAGAGGCCCAATCAACTGAGCCACCCAGGTGCCCCTCCTTCTAGTACTTTTAAAGTTTCAGTTTTCATTTTGAAAATTTAAAGCTGTCCCCAAATTAATTTTGATTAAAGGTATGCACTAGGGGATCTAACATTATTTTTGCCAAATGGTTAGACAGTCATCCTGAATCCTTCATTCCAACAATCCCTCCTTCTCACTTATCTGAAATTCCATTTTTGTCATATACTAAATTGTCTTATTTACTTTGGCGCATTTCAGGACTACCTACTTATCTTTCTGGTCTCATTTCTTACCACTCCTACAACTTCCTCTACCCTCATCTATAAGCTCTGGCCATACTAATCTACTAATAATCCCAGATTGGACCATCCTCTTTTAGATTTTACATACCATGTTCCATCTCTTTGGAACTACTTCTCTTTTCCCTTTTTCCTGGCAAACTACTACTCTTCCTCAGCTCACCTCCACTGGGATACTTTCCATAGCCCATTACCCCTGCCCAGTCTGGACTAAATGCTACTCCCACGCACATGACACTCCCTTAGGACTTCTATCAACTGTTCCATAAGTGTGCTTATTTGTCTTTCCCACCAGCCCAAGATGTTCTTGAAGGCAGGAAATATTTCTTATTTATCTTTGTAGCCTTAAGTGCCCAGCACATTACTTGTTAGGTATATTAATTAAAACTAGCCTGTGCCAGGGTGCCTGGGTGGCTCAGTGGGTTAAAGCCTCTGCCTTTGGCTCAGGTCATGATCCCAGAGTCCTGGAATCGAGCCCCACATCCGGCTCTTTGCTCTGCATGGGTCCTGCTTCCTCCTCTCTCTCTGCCTGCCTCTCTGACTACTTGTGATCTCTGTCTGTCAAATAAATAAATAAAATCTTTAAAAAATAAAAAAATTTAAAAAATAAAACTAGCCTGTGCCTACTACTTACAACACTCTTTTCTGTTGCTTGTAGCAATACTCTTTAGATGCTAAACAGGACTTTCTGCTATCCTCTCCAGCCAGGTCTTCCCAGGCACCAGTGGGTGGGCCTCGTTCAAAATCCTCTCTAGGCCTCCCCATGTAGATATAATGACCCACCCAATCCCATCCCTGCCATACACAAAGGCCTCTTTCAGGTAATGCATTCGAATGACAAGAGATCCCTAGGAACAATGATGGAAATGGAGTTTGTTTGTAGAATTTCACTAGTTTATGTTTCCTACCACTCAAATGCCTGGCTCTTACAGGAAACCCCAGTTGACAGGAATGTCACCATTGAGCAGAACATCCATCAAGCTTCCCTACGGGCAGTATTCTGTCACAATAACCACATCTGGCACTTTAATGCAGACTTCAATGAATGCGCAAATGTTTGGATGATCTAATTCTCTGGGAAAAGCAATAATACAAACCAAAAAGGATTTATCTGGAACATGGGCTCCTAATTCCTACTTTAAAATCTGACCTGGTTTTTTCTGAGCACATAAAAGAACAAATATCCTTGGATTTAGTGTTGTGTACACATAAAGCTTGCAGATCTACCCATTGTGATGCAGAATTAAGTATTTAGGAAAAAACATACAATCACCATCACAATTCATTCTGGACCAGGCACCATACATCTAATATCTCTGATCTGCACAAGAACCCTGACTACTAGGTATGATTACTGTCACTCTAAATGAGGAAACTGAGCCTCAGAAAGGTGAAGTAACTTGGTCAAGGTCCCCCATAGGTAAGAGAGCCAGATCCTAAGCCTGATTCTACAATGTTTGAAATTCATTCACGGCTTTTTAACAATGCCATAGTGCATTCCAGTATAAAATATAAAAACAAAGAGAAAGATCTCACACTGAGAAAAGTTTTGTTTTCTTCAAAAATGTTGCTGCTTTAGAAACAAAGGCAATTTTCACAAGCCAAGTAGTCACAGATTTTTCAGTCTTTCCACACTTGTCTCTCATATATTTGTTTCTCTTTAAGTTGGAATCCCCCACCCCCACTCCTGGAGAAGGAGAAGTCTCCCCCCAAAACCCAGGTGTGTGGCTGGCATTTCAGTGTGGTTAATTACTGTATTTGCACCATCAGCACAGAGGCACACGTGCTGCTTCGCATAAACCAAAGACTGACTTGCAGATTATCCATGGGGACTTTTCTAGCCTCTGCCTTCAGCTCAGGTCATGGTCTCAGGGTCCTGGGATCCAGCCCCGCATCGGGCTCTCTGCTCAGCAGGGAGCCTGCTTCCCCTCTCTCTCTACCTGCCTCTCTGCCTACTTGTGATCTCTGTCTGTCAAATAAATAAATAAAATCTTTAAAAAAAAAAAAAAGATAATTTTCTCCAATTAAAATTCCACCATCTTTTCAGCTTAAAGCTTGTTTTGTCAATCATCAATCCTTTAATTAGATCACAAATGAGACATCTTCTAAGGGATAGCAAGGGATGCTGTTGAGGGGAGGAATATTTATGCTTGTTGTCCCAGCTGGTAGATGAAGGGACTTTTGCCCCATCTCCTCTCTTTTAAGAAGATTGAATGGAATGCTCTGGTCTCTCCTTCCCCTGACTCACTTTCCACTGAGTGGACTGTCTGATAGGTGACACAGTGTGTGCTACAATGACTGGTGAATATCATTACTGAACCATGACCATACTGACCACTGGACCACTGTTCCATTTGTGCTCCACATGGCAAGCACTCCTGGACAGTCCTTCCTAGACAGGCAGGCCTGCCATTCTTTTTGTTCAACCTATGGTGGTGTGGGTGTGGCAGGCCTGTAGTCCTGGTATGCCAATGGTTAAATACATCTTTTTATCTTTTCTGTAGGCCTTTACTCACTGATTCACTCTGTCATGTGGCTGAGCATGGGAATCTAATGACTTACATTTGGGCTGTATAGTACAAGCATACATCTCAACTTCACACTAGAGTCAAGTTCACCAAACTACCTTTTACCAAAGTTTACTTTGAGTATCAAGAGTTTGTCTACCTATGAAACAAGTGGTACTTGTCTCTCTGACTACTATTCCTTATGTGTGTTCCCCATTGGTCAGAATCAGAAAGAGGAAAGGTGAATAGCAACCTGAACATCTAACAATTGAGAGCTCTCAGAAACCAGGTTCTGAAAATATTCTCTATCAACACTAGAATGGCCCCAAGTCAAGGGCACATAAGGAAACCCCTCCCAATTTTAAGATGAGATATTTTAAAAGAAATACGGCATTTTAGAAGAACGATCATTTGTGCCCTGCTTTATAGTCTGCAATATGCTTTTTTTTTTTACTTTATTTAAGCTTTATTTAAACATATGATGTAACCCCACCACCCTCCCCCAATCCCTCTTCCTCCCACCCCCCTCAGTTTGTTTTATGACATTAAGAGTCTCTTTTGGTTTTTCTCCCTCCCGATCCCATCTTCTTTCATTTTTACTTTTCCTACCACCTTAACTCCCACCCCCGTTGCATCTCCACTTCCTCATATCAGAGAGATCATGTGGTAGTTGTCTTTCTCCAGTTGACTTATTTCGCTAAGCATAATACGCTCCATATCACTGGGCATCAGGGAAATACAAATCAAAACCACAATGAGATACCACCTCACACCAGTCAGAATGGCTAAAATTAACAAGTCAGGAAATGACAGATGCTGGCGAGGATGTGGAGAAAGGGGAACCCTCCTACACTGTTGGTGGGAATGCAAGCTGGTGCAACCACTCTGGAAAACAGCATGGAGGTTCCTCAAAAAATTGAAAATAGAGCTACCTTATGACCCAGCAATTGCAATATGCTTTTTATATACATATAAGAAGTCAGTGAAAGGTGCCTGGGTGGTC
>RCUC01075937.1:0-12329 GCA_003697995.1 Taxidea taxus jeffersonii
AATGTTTGTCTCTTTATTAGAGTGCAAAAATAGGACTTAATTATTTTTTGATGTTGGATCTTAGTAAATTTGCTTTTTCCCCCTGTGATGTACATTTACATAGTAAAAGGAAAACATATCTCCCAGTAAAATTTCTATTAATATTTTTACAGATTCTGTCAACATAACATATGCAAGTATTTGGAAAGACTTGTTAAACAGTAAGAAAAGTATTTTTAATATTTATGGAAATATTTCCATAACTTTCCTTAGGAAAGTTACCGAAATAATTAAATATCGCTAAACAAAGGAATATGCATAAATGTGCACCAGAGGATATGCACTTTGGAAAACCTAATTTGTATTGCCAGCATTGTTGCTAAGAAGAAAACTAAGTCTGGGAGCCTTTCCGGGTCATTACTATCCCCTTTGGGGGTAACAAAAATGTGCTGTTTGAGACAGGCTTACCTTAGGCCACCAGGCTCATCCTGTGCCTCTGGGTCAACCCACTAAGCCTGGCCAAACAGATATAAGGCAAAGACTTCAAAGCATAGCCGTAAGGGAAATGGCAACAACTCTTCCTCATCCCTGTCTAGCCAAAGGACAGCTGGGTCTACTCCTGAAGAGATCTGCCAAAAAACAGGCCCCAGAATGGTACCCAATATTCACTTCAGAGAAGAAAATCCTCATTTTGATCCAGAATTGTCTAGGCTTCTTAGGGATGACCCACAGAAGTCTGAGGACTAGGACACTGGAGGGTAACTAGAAGGGATTCCCAGGACTGTGGAGAGCTGAGCCCTGGTCTCTCACGTCGGTCTTTTGAGGCTCTCCTGTCTTTGCTGAGGGCTCTGCAAAGCCCTGTTCACCATGCGTGTGGCTCCCAGAGCAATTTCCGCATCATATGCTGTCTGGCTTGTTGGTACACCACCCACGAGGGCAGGGTTGGAGCCAACACAGCACATGCTTAGTATTTGCTCTTTAAAATTGTTCTTTGAAATAGGGATTGTTTGCTTTGTTAAACACCATTTCAAAATTCTTTAGGAATAGGATATCTGAATATTAAGTATGCATTCCTGTCTCCTTCCTTCAGTTATTGATGCTAGCTAGCATCATCATTTAAATCCCTGAGTTATGCAAACACAGTTCAGGTTAAGGACAGTTTAACTGATTGCAAGTTCCTTTTTGAATGTTAAACAAGGCCTGGCAGTGTCTGTCACCCTTCCACATTCCTGACTGGGTCTTATGTGGACACTTGAAGAAGTGGCCAGAGAGAAGATGGTTGACATAAGAATGAAAAGAAAAAAAATTTAAAAAAAGTTTCCAGATCCTATTCAGAAAGATTGGGGTAGAGGGAAAAACCTGGTCCTTGGGGTAGAAGCACTGTGTCCCACATCTTGTTTTTTTAGGGACCAGCTGGGTGATGTAAGACAGGTTATCAGAATCACCATCTCTGCAACAAAGGGGTGGTGTTAGGCAGGTATGAACAGCCCCTTTGAGTACTAAAGACAGAGAATGTGGATGATATACCTTTGAATCATCAGGAATTTATTGCAATATATTTATAGGAATTTATTGCAGTATATTTATAGGAATTTATTACAATATAATTATCAATACTTTGGCTTTAAACACTGGGAACACTTATTTGGATCTCCAAAATGAAGAAAGGAGAAATCTAAGAAAAGTAGAAGAGATGCTGAGTAGTCTAAAATAATGCATCATTTTACACTAATAATTCAATAAAGGCAAATCAGTTTGATGTATCTGGAACATCCTGAGAGTAAAGACACAGATATCAAGGGAGGCCAGGAACCCCTTCTGTCCAGGGCAAGTGTCAAGTCACCAATGGTGATCTAATTGCTAGGCCATTTTGTTTGGGAGACAAAGTCTGTGTTGGTCTTCTACCTGTATGTCTTCCTACCTCCTACTCACCTTCCCTTCTCCCTGATGCTTCTCTCCTGCTTGACCTTCTACCACAGCCACATTTCAGGAACCCAAACCATGGTGAATGTAAAAATAATGAGCCTTCATGGGACACAGCTTGATCCAAGGAATGGACTTTAAATGGGGAATTTTTTTTGTCTCCATTGTGCTATATGAAAGACCTTTTTGAACCTAAGAGAAGTTTTCCAGATTTATTGAAAATGCTCACAGAGACGTGTATGTATGCTTCTCACTAAGGCCCGCCTTGCCTGTGTCATGCTGAGTCCGGTAGCCTCCGCTGTGTACTGGGAACGTAAGACCCAAGAGGGCAGAGAGTGTATTGATTCTGTTCGCTAATATACCTATTCCCTGTAGGTGCTCAATAGATACTTATCAAATGAATGTACCATTAAGAAAATTCATTTTCAAAAAAAAATTTAATTTTTAAGCACAAAGCTTAATACTTTTTTTTTTTTCTCAATGACTTCATAGGTTTCCTGTGAACAGCATTTATTCTTTAATACCTCCTTCATGGTTTACAACATGTAATACAGATTCAAGGTCATGATTAGCATTATGTCTGTCTTTGCATTGGGGATTGTTAGGTACTTGGTATGTGTATCCATCCCTGCTCTTCAGAATGTCTAGTGGTTGCTTGCTTCTCTGCGGTCAGCAAGGAAGGAGACAATTCATGCTGGGATTATGAATCTCAGTGTTCTCCACAAAGTGCAGTAGGGATTAAGGTCAGAAGAGAAGAGCCTGACTCTGCTTTTGGCTCAGGGTTGGCTCTTCTTTTTCTTATCTTCTGCTTTGTAACCCAAAGGCTATTAGGATTCCCGGTCAAGTATTCTCCTCCTTGAATTCATATCGTGTTATCTTATGTCAGCTGAGGACAGGAAGTCTCCTACAGACAAAGAAAGAACACCAAGGATTTTTATATCCCAAGAAAGGCCTCTGGAGAAGCTTTGATCTGTATGTGCCATCCTGTAGGAGCCTCACAGTAAACTGAACCAAAGCTAGGCTCATGTGGTTGTGCAGTTGGGTTTGTCCAGCTTGGAAGGTCCAAGATCTCTGGGACGCCAGGTGCTTGGATTCTTTTGTGATCATCCAGTCTGTCCCACCTCTTTATTTTGGGGCTCCTGTCATTAGCCTCTCCATCTCACTGTCTGGTCTAGGATGAGACAGGTCAGGGTCCTAAACAAGGGTTTTCAGGCCAGAATGAAATATTGACTGGCCATCAAGAGGAAGGGATGGTGATGGCTTAGTTGGCCAGAAGGCTCCATGTCAGGCAACCAGAGTTTGTTTTTGCCACAGATGAAGAAAGAATGGTGATTCATGAATGGAGAGCTGGATGAGCTGTTGGAAAAGTCCTGGGTGGGAAGGAGAGCTTCTGAGGACACCAGTCTCTCCTGACTGGCACTGGAATGCGGCAGACGCTCTGGCAGGCCCCTCAGCTTCATGGCCTCTGTGGATTTTCACACGCTGTGAATATTCTCCAATAATTTTTTCAGTCAGGGTTGGGCAAAGCCCATTCACACATATTGCAGCCGTCTGTGTCTGAGGCATCAGCGTATGCCATTGAATGACACATGGGGAAAAACTTTCATTTTTTTGCTCGGCTTGTTTATTTCTCTCTGAATGATTCATTCTTAATAACTTTCTTGCCCAATGCCTGTTCTGCAACAGAAAAGATGTTAGTCCGTAGAAAAGATGTTAGTGTTTACTGCTTATTTCCAGCTGGTTGTTACTCCCCGGGAAGACTCTTCCTGTCCTCTTCTGAGTCCCTTTGTTCCTACACCCTGGGAGGCAACAACTTAAAAAAAAAAGAAAAAGAAAAAGAAAGAAATCTGTCCACCATTTTGGGCATTTAGTGACCTGTTTAGTGACTCAATGTTTCTCATCGATTCTGTGGCTCTGGAAGATAGCAGCCCATAAGGATGAGGCTCAGAAGGGACTTATTCATCTAGAAAACATTCACCTCTTTCATAGATGGGCAGGAATAACAAGATTCTCCTTCACCAGACCTATGTTGGCAGCAGAACTTCCTGAAGCCTCCTTGCACATTGAGTCCTGTGTTTTTACTTCTCGAGAGGAGGTGCCCACAGAAGGGTATGAAAGAAAAGGCCAGGAAGATTGTGCCAGGAAGATTGTGGCAAGAAGCGATCTCTCTATGGAGAGACTAAATCCCCGCCACAGTGTTGACGTGGAAGGCTACAGAGATAACACACTGTATTGGAGGGGTTTCTGTTTATTGACACATGTGGGTCCTGTGGCTTCATGTCGGTAGAGGAAATGGCTGAATGCACAGCATAATGAAAATTTGGAATTTTGAGACAGTTGATTTTTTTTTAAGTTTTTACTTTAAGTTTTCCCTTGAGAAACAGAGCCATAGGTATTTTTTATTACAGTATATATAAAAAATTAAAGGCAGAAATTAGCATTATTTTTAAATTGAAGCCTGAAGAATTGTTGCTGTTGTTTCCAGTGACTTAGAGTCAAGGGTAAATGGCAGACTTTGGAGAATTTACAGGCTTAGCAAATGCGTAGGCAGGTAGTAGATAGTTGACTTCTGAGGGGAAAGTGCACAAAGTGAGGATTCCAGAACACAGGCCATTATGGATGATAACGGGGCTGATTTAAAGGGGTTATGTGGAGGGGAAACTGCTTGGAACATCATGTCATCATTTTACATTCCATTTTTAGGGAAACTCCATTCAGATAATTCTTTTTCCATGTCTCTTTAAGGAATGCCAACTTAGCATAGTTTCTTTGTATTTATGTTATCTCTTGGGATTTCTGACATCATTACGTCCACAAAGGCAACAAAACAGAGGTTCCATTGACTTCCCTAGGTTCACTCAGTGACATCAGATTAGACCCTTCAGCTCATGTTTTATGTTGACTAGATCCTGTAGGAACCAGAGAGTCCCATTACTAGGACTGCCTAGAAGGGCTTGGACAGGGTTAGCTCATTTAATTACAGAGGAGACTCAGCTGAGAGTCTTACCAAGGCCCGAGGGAAGCAGATCCTGGTCCTATCAAGCAGCAGGACTGGAGCTGCTTATCTAGACAATCAGCCATTTTCTGGCATGTCGGGGGTGTGTTTGCTAATTCTGTGCTTGTACTAAGGGCTTGTCTGTCCAGTCTGTCCACTGCAGCCTCTGTAGTCTCCATGGAAAAATCCCAATTGAGAGCAGACATAAATTGTGGAAGCCCCAGTGAACATTAGGTGTGCTTGGAGGCCCCTGTCAGTATCACAATGGAGAGGAGTCCTCCCCTTAACCACTTTTAGCTCTCCTTCTGCCGGCTGAGTAGTACTTCGCAAGATGAAGCTAACAGAATATTTAGGATTAGTATTGGTAGAACATGTTTATGCTTCTCTTTTCACACAATACTCTTGGGAAGATGCCAAAAGTCTTCATTTCTTGAGATGAAACAGTTTGTTTTCTTTGATTTTGTTTTAAGTAGATTATATTTTCTCGAGTTTTAGAAAACCTATATTTTAAATGGATATTAAATATGTTTATATATATGTATATATAATACATACATATATATATATATAATTTTGTTATTTGTGCTCCATTTTACCTGGGAATTTTAGAAGGTTTCTGAGTCTTACTTTCTGCAATTATACAACAAGGAATAAAGTTGTAAATCAAGACTTAGGCCCCTAATGGCATGGAAGAGAGTGTCTTTTACAAAAGCACCCCATGCAACAATGCTGTCCACTCTTTGGGAGGACCCGCTGTATCTAGGGTGCTCACAGAAGTCCAAAATGTCTCTTATAGTCAAAAGATGGGGAAAATAAACAAGTGCCTAGTAAGTGGACTCCAATGGAAACAGCTTTTGTCTAATAGCAAAGTCGCTCAGGAATTCAACAGGTATCTTTTGAGGGTGACTTTTCCATGCCATTTTCCTCACAAATCATCAGAATGTTCCAGAAAGCCCAGCACCTTGCAGGACAGAGTGCGTGTCCTGGTGCCAGCCCCTGACCTAAGGTTCTTATCTCTGAAAATGGGCTAACAGGAATCATATTCCATCTTGATGCACGCATCCACAAGGCTGTCAATGAAGCTGGTAGACACAAAGAGCCTTTTGCCTAAAGTGTGGTGCAAATATTAGGTACTACTTATTCAGCATCCTTGTGGCTTGATTTGGTGGTGATATATATAAATGACGAGTTAGGACTTCATGCTCGGTGTGCAGTGTGCCATCTAGGTAACCTTGGTGAAACTGGGCCACTGAATGAAGATTACTTTCATGAGTTTAATACCCAGAGGTTACATCTATGTCCTCTGTACTATCTCAGAGCTTTAAAATTGTTTTTATATATGTCTACATAGTAAAAGTAGCTTTTGTTTTATTTTATTTTATTTTATTTTAGTAAGCTCTTTGGGCTACTCATCTCTGCCCTATCCTTCTCTCAAGCACACTTCCAAAATAAAACTTCACTTCCTTAAAATCTTTAGTTTTCAAGTCATAAATATTTATAAGAGAGAAATACATTTTTCTGAGTTACACATATTTACTTCTGTGAAATTGCTTTTGATTGGAGTGAATTATCTACAACTTCTAATAAAGTTTTTAAGCTCATCCCTTAATTATATCATGTTAGAAGGCATTGGCTGGATAACTTTTAAATTTTAAAAAGTGTGTGTGTGTGTGTGTGTGTGTGTGTGTGTGAGTGTGTTTGAGTGAGCTTAGAGCAAGTTGAAGGACATTTCTTCCCTCTGAAGGCTGTTTCTAACAAATATAAACATGGTTATTTCTAGTTTCAGTGGATAGTAAGAAAGGATGCACTTTTACTTTAAGCACTGAAGTTAGTTTCCCCATTTTCTTTTGAATTTCTTGTTTTTTTAAGATGTTATTTTTTTATTTGAAGAGAGAGAGTGACATCTAAACAAGTAGTCAGAGAGGCAGGCAGAGAGAGAGGGGGAAGCAGGCTCCCCGCCAAGCAGAGAGCCCTATGCGGGGCTCGATCCCAGGACTCTGAGACCATGATCTGAGCTGAAAGTAGAGGCTTAACCCACTGAGCCACCCAGGTGCCCTTTCTTTTGAATTTCTTAAAGTAAAGATGTCCTAAAAAGGAATGAGCTATAGCTACATGGTACCTCTTGGATGAACCTTGAAAACAGGATGCTCAGTGAAAGCAGCCAGGCACAAAGGTTTGCATATTATACAAAAATCCAGAATAGTAAATCCATACAGACAGAAAGCAGATTGGAGGTTGACAGGGGCTGGTGGGAGGGGATGAAAGAGAGTGACCGCTTCATGGGGATGACGTCACCCTTGGGGGTGGTGAAAACATTTTGGGACTGGACAGAGCTGATAGTTGTACAACATTTTGACTTGCTAAATGCCACCGAATCACACACTTTAAGATGGTTAATCTTATGTGATGTGAATTTCACTTCAATAAAAATGTAAAAGCTGTTAAAAAGAGTAAAAGGTATCATGAAGTACCCTATACAGAAAGCACATTTACAGCAAGTATATAAATTAAGAACTCTCTTTTTTTAAATTTTTTAAAAATTTTTTATAAACATATAATGTAACCCCTAAATTAGGAACTCTTTATTGCACACTTACTCCAACCCAGAGTGAACAGGAGCTATCCAGCCCATGGCTCTCCTTGTGGAGGTGAGGCACTCGCTTGTCTGTCTGTGTCTCACTCTCCTTCTGTCTCCCGCCACGTGCTGTCAGTCCCATTTCTGTAATGTCGTCCCATCAGGCTTCATCAGTCCTTTCCCATTACCTCCATGAACTCCACTCCCAGTCCGGGCCCTCTTGCCCCCTGGCTGTGCTCTCTGAGTGTTCTGCTACTGCCCAACCTTTCCCATCTATTCTTCCCGGCATCAGGCAAGTCTTCCAAGTTCACAACCTTGTTCAGATCCAGGCACTTCTGGGACTGTAGACCTTCTATGGCGTTCCCTCCAGAGAAGGGATGTCCTTACTCCCCAGATTGCGTGCAGGGCCTTCTTCTGCCTGCTTTTGTCCAGCGGCAGCTTACCTCCTGTCTCTTCTCCAGAGCTGCCCCCTGTCCCCACCTCCTGTCTGGTCAGGCCTAAGTGGCCTGTTTGCCCAAGTTGTGTGGAAGAGAGCTTTCCCCACTGCAGCCCTTTTCCCTACTGTTCCCTCCTCTCACCACCTTCACGCGCTTCTCCTACCTGGCTTTTGAGACCCCGTATCTTGAAATCTAGTGACTCTCTACCCTGAGGCCTTCCATCAGCAGGATGCCATTTCTCCCTCCTCTGAATCCTTAGGGTCTTTTGCCTGTATCCTTCACCTGCCCTTTTCACAGTCTGCCTTATATTATGGTAGAGGGTTAGCGCGCGGCCCGGAACCACCCACCTTGTGAACTGTGGAACTGGGATGTAAATCTCGACCTTGCTTGCTTCAAAGACTGTGCTGTGAGCAAACACCAATGACCTCCTTTCTATTGATTTTGGACCTCTCCGTCTTCCCCCTCCCCCTTCTCCATCTCCCCTGGCTCTTTGCTGTTGTATAAAATAGGTTCCCGATAAGTATTCCTAGAATGTGCAGCACTGTGCCTCTTTACAAATAAGTTATTTTTCAAAGGGACTGTCTAATTAATTCTTGTTTAAGAAGTAAACCATGAAAAAATGCAATAGTACTTAACTTCTGTGTTCTGCATCTTTCTGTGTGTGACCTTCATAGCCCCACAGAACACAGACATTGATTGAGATCCTTGTTCCCAAATCTCCTTTCTCATCATTTCCATGGACTTTTTTCTGATCCTGTCTTCCTCAAATTGACAGTATTCACATCTGTGTCACTGATTTTGAACCTAATTATATACAATCTCATGTTATTTCTTAAATGATTTCTTCAGTTTTACACATTTCCATAATGCCGGTTTTCCAATGGTGGCAGTTCCATGAATTTTGATGAATGAAAAAAAAAAGTGAGAAAGAATGAAAATCCCTTCTTAGTATGATAATAAACAAGTGTTTTAAAAGACACTATCTGAGGGACGCCTGGGTGGCTCAGTGGGTTAAGCCTCTGCCTTCAGCTTAAGTCATGATGGGGAAAGGGTGCTGGGATTGAGCCCTGCCCAGGGCTCCTTCTCAGCAGAAAGTCTGCTTCCCTCTCTCTTTCTCCCCTCCCCCTTGCTCATGCATATATGCCTGTACTCTGTCTCACAAATAAATAAATAAAATCTTAAAAAAAATAAAAGACACTATTTGAGTCACTTGGAATTCTTTGTCTTTGTTTTCATACTGCCCATCTAGCTATCTGATAAACCAGAATTCCAGTGTTGACCCATCTGTGGATCTTTCTTTTATTATCACTATAACCAGATGCTCATCAGTTTAAAACTTATTTAGGCTGAAAAACAACTGAGCATTGCTATATTTAAAAAATTATCTTGCTGGTGGTGGGGGATGGGGTAGGGATAACAATCATGTTTTAAGCCATAATATTTTTGTGTCCTTAGTATTTGCTAGAAGCAAAAGCTTAGGTGAAATCAAACACTGTGAGAGAATTGTAAAGCGATAAGGAGGCAAGTTTAATAAAGATTTTTTTTTTCAGATGCGCATCCTTTTGACTTCCTCCTGTCATTAAATTCTGCATGTGTTTGGTTGAAAGGAAACTTCAAATGGCTTTATGATTTTAAAGAAATGCCAAATTATTTAAAAAGATCATATTGTTGGGGCGCCTGGGTGGCTCAGTGGGTTAAAGCCTCTGCCTTCAGCTCAGGTCATGATCCCGGGGTCCTGGGATCGAGCCCCACATTGGGCTCTCTGCTCAGCAGGGAAGTCTGCTTCCTCCTCTCTCTCTGCCTGCTTCTCTGCCTACTTGTGATCTCCGTCTGTCAAGTAAATAAATAAAATCTTTAAAAAAAAAAAAAAGATCATATTGTTACTCTAATTTGAATTTTAAAAGAGGGTAGGGAGATGAGAGGGAGAATGGGTCTCTAGAAATTAGGTTTTTAAAAGATCCAAGGCTACTTAAGGCATTTCAAAATCACTTGTGAGGGAGAAAAGGTAGAAATTCTGATGACAACTTTGTTTGTTTGTTTGGGAGCTAGAACAATGTCTCTCTACTTGCCCAGAGTGACAGTGTGACTGAGAATATCTAAGTGAACAACTAGAACGAAGAGCCTAATATTGACCTTTCCCTTTTTCTTCCTCTTGTCTCTCTGCAGGTTACCTATCTGGGTAAAGTCCCCACCACAGGCATGCAGTTTCTGTCAGGCTGCACAGAAAAGCCAGTCATTGAGCTCTGGAAGAAGCACACGCTAGCCCGAGAAGATGTGTTTCCAGCCAACGCCCTTCTGGAAATCCGACCATTCCAAGTGTGGCTTCATCACCTCGACCACAAAGGTGAAGCCACGGTCCACATGGATACTTTCCAGGTGGCACGCATCGCCTACTGCACCGCTGACCACAACGTGAGCCCCAACATCTTCGCCTGGGTTTATAGGGAGATCAACGACGACCTGTCCTACCAGATGGACTGCCACGCTGTAGAGTGTGAGAGCAAGCTCGAGGCCAAGAAGCTGGCCCACGCCATGATGGAGGCCTTCAAGAAGACTTTCCACAGTATGAAGAGCGATGGTCGGATCCATAGGAACAGCTCATCGGAAGAAGTTTCCCAGGAATTGGAATCTGATGATGGCTGAATGGACTTAGGGTGCTTCAGCAAGGCAGCATTGGTCAAGGAATTCAAGATGATAGATGAATAAGCAATGATTCAAATTTGGGAAGAAAAGACTGCCAAACTATTGGCCGACCAAGCTTTTTAAATTCAGAAGAGCAATTCTAAATCTAAAGAAATGTATTATTAAAGTAATTACGTTACATTGAAATCTGCTGCTGCTGTGACTGTGAGGAGGGTGGGCGTGCGGACGGGGAGGAAAGTTCTAGACTCTCTTCTTTCCCCACCCCCCTCGTTTCCCCATACCTCCCTGTAGGAGACCCCATGCCAGTTATCATCACTCTCAGGCAAATACACTGCGGCTGTTATTTGATGGACCATTCCAATTTGCCTTATGAAATCCAACAAGAATGTTAGATGCACCTGTAGGATCCCTAGTTATGGGGAGACGGTGTGTGTGTTTGGGGGCGGTGCAAGTGCAGGTGCAGAGGCTGCAGAGCTAAAGGAACACCTCAGGCATATCCTGAGAGCCCCTCTCCCTGGCATGTTTCAGATTCTCTCCTCAGTAAGTAAATCAGCACAGCCTTTATTGAGCTTTACAACTAACAAGCTGATAGTTGGCAGTTAATTCACAGTTAAAGATAATGCTTTTATTTACATAAATATATCAAGTAGTACCCTCTTATTATATTCACTTCATCTATTTCTTAGAATACTTTCGACTACTAATAGCTGCTTTCCTCATCCCTCCTCATCCACCCTCTTTCTCCTTCCAACCAATGTCCCTAAGGGATGGATTCTCAGCATATACTGCAGGACACAAAAAAGGAAGAAAAGAACCAAGCAGGTGAAATAAACAAAGTAGGAGTTTCAAACAATCACCACAACCATGGAAACCTTGGAAAAAGGGAATGAGTTATCAGCAAGTGAGCAAACTCCACGTAAGCTGTCCTTTGATCAATTCTGATTTATGGTTACTTATTTAGTTGATGGTCCTGTCTGATGAATCCTTCATGGCAAGCTTCAGATCCAGTTGGGCATCACAAAGGAAGCCTTGCCTCAATCACTCAACATTGTACTCAAATAGGGAATGTGCTATCTACACCTGGTTTGTCTAGAAAAACTGTGTCCCAAAGGGAAATCTGACCCCATTATCTTACAGTTGGTGATATCTTAGGGGCGGAGTTCCCAGTTTATCCACCGTTTCTAATGAGAAATATCCCTAAGAGAGTCTGAGATGTCTCAGTTTCACGGATCTTTAGATATCATCAACACAGAATCAACACTGAATGAAACTGACAGTGTTGGTTCAAATGCATACATTTAAGGCTGGGAGCGGGTGGCTAGTTTTCCAGGTAATGCTGCTCCTTGATTGAAGTCTGTTTTTAATCCCAGTAATGTTAGGGGCACTGGGGCACCTTACAGAAGCCTTTAATGAGAGCTCATCAAATTCAGAGAGTAATGGTGTCAGCGTTTTGGTCTGTGTATCTGCGTGTTCTTGTATGCATTTGTGTGTGTGTACGTGTGCCCCCGTGTGTGGGTCCAGTGTTAAGGCATGTAGAATGAGCATGGAGTCGTATTGAGAAGAACTCGCCTCTTGGAGATATTGCTTGCTGCTCTACAACACATGTAAACTATTCTTTAGCATAAATGCATTCATTCTTTAATAAAAAATATGTTTGCATTAATAAAGCTGAGGACTTTCATACTTTATATGTCTTTCCTTTTTTAAGTAATGAAAACCTGAAGGATGGAATAGGTCAGATTGAGTAAAGAGGGAATTCTTCCTAAAAAACATTCCT
>RCUC01076013.1:0-11252 GCA_003697995.1 Taxidea taxus jeffersonii
AAAAAAAAAAAAAAAGCAAGACTTTATTTCATTCCTTTTATTAAGTAGCAAGCCCCTAGGAAGGAAATAGTAAATAAGTGTTAAAATGTACATTAATTAAAATATATATGTATTCATGGGAGTAAAAACTCTCAGTCACCCCAGATCTTCTGAGTGAAGATACACGAGGGCTTGGTATAAGAATTCCTGAGGGTTCTTAGTACCTCAGTCTCTTTATTTCAGACTTTTCTCATTCATTGACATCTCCCCACATTCTCCAACCTCCATGAAAAACAAAACTTACAAATTAAAAGATATTTAAAAATAAAGAGTTATCTAAAGTATAATTCCTTTTGCAAGTGCTGTCACTTCTTCTGGATCTATTTCTTCCATTACTCATATTCTTTCTGTTCCAATGGCCACTGCCTTAGTTTGGGCTCATGTCACCTGTTTTCATCTGTGTTCTTAAAGCAACATTCTGACTTCTAACTTCAGTCTTTCTTCTCCAGTCCTACCCATGCTGCCAGCTCACTGGTAAGAAAACACAGCTCTAGGTGTGTGACTCCCTGACTCAAAGATCTTCACTGGCTCCCTACAGCCTGCTCTTGCAAGTACAAACTCCTCCACAATTTGGAATTCAATGGTATTCACAAAATTAAGTCAAGCTAACTTGCCCTGCCTTTCCCCACCACCAGCCTTGACCCACTGTCATGTGGTCCTATCTGGAGGGAGGACCACTCCCAAGATTGGTTTCCCATCTCTGTTTTTTTCCACAGGCTGAGCTCTTAGCCTGGGTTATCCTCATGGGGCCCGTGGCCTCACCTCCTCCTGCAAAGCCATCAGAGCTGCTCCCCCACAAAGCTTTCCCTTCATTTTCTCCAAATTGGCCAAGACCTTGAATATGAGCTAATGGAAATCCAGCAACGTTCAAGCAGTGTTTAACGACCGGTGCTCAGGGTGGAGAGAGAGAGAAAGTGTGGTTATCTACTCATAAATATACATTTATTATAAATGTTGCTGATATAAGGGATATAAAGCCTAGCATTTAAAATAATAAGGAATCATTCAATGCTCTTTTTTAAATAAATTCCATACTGCCCATTAATTCTCACAAAATGCTTTTGTTGATATTTTTGTTACACACTGTATCTGAGCCTCATCTATGGTTGTGATAGAGAGTGAAGATGTTCCCACGTGAATGTCTGCTGATACTTGTGTTTACATTAATGGGTGAGATGAAAGCAAAATGAAGCATCTATTTATTAATGATGTGTGCGACTTCTTTGCTGATTTGGATAATTCTCAAATCCTGAAAGAAGTTTTCTTCAAACGTGTGTTTTGTTTACAGTGTCATAGTTGCAGACACAACACTATTTTAAGGTTAATCTACATTATTAACATTGTTCTCAATACATTCTTAATTCTGGAGGATCAAAATAATTTCACGTTAAGCTTTGATTTGCTGTGCTGCCTATTTCCATGGTATAAATATTCCCCTCATGGCTGATTTCTGGCTGCCAACCTGATGTCCGTGGACACTAAGTTTGGGAAGAAATGTACAGTCGTGAATCGTGAAATAATGTTTCTACCATACAGGTGCAAATAAACGAAAGAACATAGTTAAATGTCAAATAATTAGAAATGATCAATTAATTTTTGACAGAGGGACCAAAGCAATTTATTGGAAGAAAGGAATGTGTCTATATGGAACAAAAAAATTAACCTTGACTCACATCTTGTACCATAAACAAAAATCAATTTGAGATGGCTCATAGGCCTGAAGGTAAAGGATAAAACTACAAAGGTTCTATGATGAAACTGGGGGGAAATCTTCACAACATTTAAGTAAGGAAAGGTTCCTTAGAATGCAAAATGTACTAACCATGAAGGAAAAAATTAAGAAAAATGGACTTCATCAAAATTAAGCACATGCCCTTCAAAAGACACCTTTAAAATGTGAATAGGTGAGTCACAGAGTTAGAGAAAATCATCACAATACATATATCTGATTAGGACTCTAATTCAAAATACAAAAATATATATGCACCCTCTAAAACTCAATGTAAAAGATGAATGGCACCATTTAAAAGGAGCTGGACAAAAGACTCAAACAGGAACTTAAGAAAGAAAAACATCAAATGGCCAATAATCACATGAAAAAATATTCAACATTAGTCATCAGGAAAATACAAATTAAAACCATGAGATAATATTATACACCCACCAGGACAGCTATAAAAAGAGATTGACAACACCAGATGTTGATGTGGAACTGGAATGCTAAATGGCAAAATCACTTTGAGAATCAGTTTAGTGATGGCATAAAAGTTAACGCACTCCTACCCCATGACCCAGCATGGGTCTACCAGCCCTAGATGTTTACCCAAAGGAAATGAAAGCATATATACACAGAAGGACCTATGCAGGAATATTTATTAAAAGTTCATTAATAATATAAGTAACTACAGTGAGCCCAGATGTCTATCAAATGAAATGGATTAGCAATTTGTGATAGACCCATATGATGGAGTACTACACAGCAATAAAAACTAGCAAATTACTAATACACACCACAGCACGGGTGACCCTCCAGAACTATTCTGAGCGGAAGAAGCCAGATACAAGAGTAAGCACTACCGTATGATAACGCTCAACGGAAGTATCCAAAGAAGCAAAACTTATCTCTGATGAAAATAAAATGTCTTAAAGGTTTTTCTTCTTACCACCAAGAATACCAGCCAGTGTAAAACTTTAAATGAGCAAGTGCGCATGCGCACACACACACACACACACACACCCCCCCCACAACCTTCCCTTCCGACAGATGATACCAAACCTGACTTAGTCTTCTCCTTCACTGAGATTCAGAAATTGGATTTTTTTTCCTTGCTAGTACAGAATCCTGTGTACTCAGGAATGCAAACTGGAAATCAATACCCACGTCTTAAAGGTGACATTTCAACAACTGTACATCCTGGAGCCTTCCAGGGTCTCAGGATCGTTTTGTTCCTGTCAACTGTCTAACTTTTTAAATAATTTATGAGCATCCAACTCCACATCTTGTGATCTAGGATGAACTGTTTTCATTTTCTACGTGTATGTCTTCATTCAAATAGCCCGTCATTCATTTGCTAAATGTTATTGAACACCTACTCTGTGCTGGGCATTCTACTGTGCAGCATGAATATAGAGTAGTGGGAAGGGCAGTCACAGTCTGAGCCTGGAATTTTCATGGAAGGGAAGAGAGTGTAGACATGTGAGTTACACTGATAATTGTTAAATTTCAATTGTAACTATTGCTTAAAAAAAAAAAAAAAAGACATGGCAAAGTGCAGGCTTCTTATGAACACATTTACCAAGAAGGTCTGGTCTTGTCTTGAATGGAGTGAGTTGGGAATAAATATCAAGGAGAGATTCCTGGAGGAAGCTGGGCTTCCTTTGAGCTGGACTTTGAATGGGGAGAGGGAATATAGTTGGAAGGGGCTAAATTTCAGGCAGCAAAAGTATTGTGTCAATGGTCCTGATACACAAAGGGGCGTGCTGTTTTTAAGATATGGGAGAAAGCTAATCTTTGCAGAAACTAGAGATACAAGTGAATCTGGTAAAACTGGCAATGTCTGAAATAAGCAGGGCCCTATTAAGAGTTTTTGCTCTATCGACTACTAAAATCAGCGGAAGCTACTAAAGACATGTATACTTCCGATGGGGTATCATCATCTGGCTACTCAGTGTGGCATGGACTGGGAAGCATGTGTCCAAGCTGTGGGGAGACCAGCTTGAGGTTAGCACACATGCGTAATAAAGCAAGTGTCCCTATTAATTCCCAATGAAAGGCATGCTCTGAATTCTGCGAACTATAGAGGTAATTTAGCCCTACTTTGAACAGTTAGCAAATAGGCTGGAACTGTTTTGCAGACAAAGGGCAGGCATGTGGGAGGTTTAGGAGGAGTTAAGGAGCCAGCCAAGAAGAGGACATGAGGATGGACAGATCAAAGAAGCCTCAGGAGGCAAACACCTAAGTGCCAGGCATTTATTTTTAAATTTTGATTCAGAATCCGTGACTGGGAGCTCATTCTGCCTCAGAACTGTACCAAGTGCTTTATACCTATCCCGGGTAATTCTCACTTCTATCTACAACGCAGGTAGTGTATTCAATATTTTCTTACAAAAAGAGACCTTTTTGTAAGGTTGAGGGTTAGAGAGGTAGAGTAGCCTACTCAAGGTCACACTGTGTGTATGAGACAGAACGTGAGCCCAGGACTCTCTGGTGCAATGCTGGCTCTTCATGGCCTCCTTCACCTCTCACCCATCCTCATTCTATCTGGGAACAACATCAGGTTTTTCTGTGCTTTGGTGTAAATACATAGAACATTAGCTCTGAATGGATCTTCGAAATCTGATAAGTGGATCCCCTTACTTGACAGGGGAAAAACATGAGACAGGCATGCTGGGGGTCCAGCCGTGGTCCCCCAGCAAATAATGCACAAGGGAGATACGGGCCGCCTAGTCTTGCAGTAACCCATGCTGCTTGTGAAACCCATCCACTCTCTTTACAGATTTGGGACTTTGTAATGGCAAAGTTGTGCTGAGTCCGTGGTCCATCTCGGTGGAGGGGGCAGTTCTTAAATACTGGTCTGTGAACAGAGTAATCATCAAAATGAGTTTGAGGAAAGAGGAACTAAATCTAGTTAATTATTTTGTCTAGCCCCTGCCTTCTCCAATGGGAGGAAGAAATGTTACTTAACATGTATTAAATGTTGAACATTTTAGAACTTGCAGCTGTGCTTGTTGCTTAATTATTCGCAGATTGCTTAGGGCCAAACGCTGTCTGCTGGGGCATGAATGATTCTTTGGATACCTACAACTCCAGTGCAGATAGGACAACTTATCTCACAAGCAGCGAAGCACTAGCCTCCATGAGCTGCACCAGTGGACTGGTTAGGATTTCCAAAAGGGCAAATTGCATTACTTATACTTCAGATCATGCACTGGTAGCTAAAATGAATTACAAAGTACCTAGAAGGTATTTGATGACCTCGTCTTGCATAATGAAATGCAATTAATAGGGAGCCATTCCAGATCCTGGAACTAACTAGTCTCTCAGCAACTATTGTTGGCAAAGAAGCAACCACACTGATCCCAGCTGGGCACGGTCTCTTCTGGGTAGGAGCAACCCAGATTTGGCTGCAGCTAGCTTTAAGACCCAAGAGAGACTCTTCATGTTACCAACAGAAGACTTGGGGACTGTCTCTGTGGTGAGCAGAACCAGTCTGGAAGTTCGGGGGCTCTCAGAATGCCAATGCATGATTATTTTAAGAGAATCCCTCCCTCTCAGAGATGCAGTCACTCATCTTTGGGTACACCTGGAAAGAAATTTTACGTTCTGTGCTGTAATTGAATCGGTACTATATTTTTCAAATACAGAACATTAGCTTTCACAACTCAAAAGAAAATCTCTGCAGGCCATTTTCCCCACATCTCTGTCAGAATCCTCCCCTTCCTCTTTGATGAGGAGTAGATACTATTTCATTTCTGGCCCAACAAATGTCATCTCAAGCTATAGAGAGACCAGAAGCTTTTGTCTTCCTTCTGGACTACCACTATGACTTTTCCCTGATTATATTCTCAACCATGGAAAAACTCACACAGAGTTGTAGCTAGGAAACAAAATCCTGGAGGTATTCAAAAAAAATGGTATTAAAAAAAAAAAAGGACAGGGTAATGCGATATGTGGAATTTGGATCAGGCTCTAAAAGGTTTTTAAATTCCAATTCCATCTCCACTGATTACCATTTGTGTGACCTTAGACAAGCTCAGTTACTTCTCCAAACCTAAGTTTCTTCATGGAGGTAACATCTCTTTTCAGGTGATCATGATGATAAAAATGGTACTTACTCCGATATAGTAAGGATCTTGTATAGTTCTTGGCAACAAATTAAATCCCGTGATTATTCTCTCTTTTAAAAACAATGGGAGACCAAGCCCCAAGCCCAGATATCATCTTATGTATCCAGAACAGTTCCCCTTATTTCAAACAAGACACTGCAATCTTAAAGGGAAAGACAGATGGGACAGAGGTTGAGAAAGGTTCTGAACGAAAAGAAGAGACAAACGCCAATAACAGGATTTGTCATAATCATTTCTGAAGATCCTTCCTGAGTAACACAGAGCTCTTGCACAATGGCCAACCGTGAATTCGACAAACAGAATGATTATTTTGGTCTGTGGTAGGTCAGAGAACAAGAGTAGACCAGAAGGCCATGGGAGGGGTTGAAATCGGTAAATCTTTCAACCTATTCTGACAAGTTAAGTGTAGTCAGCCTCGACAAAAGCTGCCAGTGGAGACTTCTGGGTTTCCAAGGACCCCCACACGGGTTGACACCCTGGATGTTAACAGGCATCCCTGTGTTTGTTTTGGATGTGGTAACAAGTGTGGATCGAATGAGCCCTTCCCTGGATTCTTACACATAATCACTTCTTGGATTTCACTAAATTGAAAAATGAGGTTTCTTATTGAGACTGCAAGACTAGAGAATGAGGTCACAGCCCCTTTTCGGTAGCTGCTTTGGGCCGGAGACCAAAGTCGGACTTTCAGCTTAGATCTAACACATTCAGAAGAAGAAAAAAAAAAAACCTTTAGTGCATAATCTATACTATGCATTTATTAGAGTGAGTGAGACTTCATGCTTCGCTTCTTCCTCTCCCCGTGCACACCCTCAAAACGCCTGCCACCAACACCCTTGTCATGGCTGATGGACCCAGATGGGATCTCAGGGAGGCTGGCTTTTCTGTGAGCCGATGACGAGAAGGAAAATATTACACGGGAGGCCGTCTGTCTCCCGCCACCCCCATGATGTCAAGATGAGGAGATGGCATCAAGAAAATCAAGGGAAAAGCAGGAGTGAAAAATGCCGAGAGGAAGTCTGGAGAGGGGGTCCCGCTAGTAGTAATAGCGGCGATGATGGTAACAATGACACGAGTTGAACTATTCCCGGGGTGCGCGTGAAGCCCTGTGGGTGACAGTTTGGCATACGTTCTCTCTGGTTTTTCTCAGCATAACCCGGTTGTTTTCACCATTTTCCACATGCGGAGGAGGAGGCTGCAGAGAATCAAATAACTTGCCGCCAGGGCCACGGCCGCAGGCTGGTGGTGGAGGGATTTGAACCCGTCTCCATGAAATCCATTACCCACTCCGTGGGCTGAGGTTAAGGGTAAACTGTGGAAGCTAGCTGTACACGTGGCCATTCACTCGGTCAAGGGTCGTTTTTGCCTGTCGACGTGTGGCCAACTGGGAAAGGCGAAGAGAGGAAGATGTGTTCGGCTCACCGGTGCTCCCTCAAAAGGTCAGGGAGGGAGTCTCTGCGCCCTGTGTGGTGATTGAAATGAAAGGTCGGGGTCCTGGATGCCCTGGATTCCTTCCTGGCTTGAGTGGAAACACATTGCAGGGAGAAGAACCCGATGGGTAAAACCACAGAGGTGAGAAGGAGTCAGTGAGGTGCTTGTGAGTGGCAGCCAGCAGCTGTGTGGTGAGGGAGGCAAGGAGGTAGCACGAGGTGGCTGGGGACACTGAAGGGGTGGGCCAGGTTAGATCAGGGAGGATCTTGTGACCTCAGCTATGGAAGTTAGCCTGTGTCCTCCGCACATGTCAGGAGGTTGAGTCACAGTGTTGCAGAGTAGGATTTAAGGTCTAAAACTGTCTCACTGACCCCCAGAGCATAGGTTAGTCTGGAGAGGAAGGGCAAGATTGGAGACAGGAAGCCTATTTAGGGAAGGACTGGAATAGTCCAGGCCAGAGAGGATGAGGGCTTGAGCTGTAACCATTATAACTGAGACTGAGTGCATTCATTAGGTGTTTGTGAGGTCAGCCAGCAAAACTTGGGGACTACTTGGGGATGTGTTCAGTGTGGAAGGAGAAGGAGAGGAAGGGTCTCGGGTGAGCCTGGCTACACCATTTTCGGGACATGGGCTTATCCTGAGACCATCCCACTGAGAAGCAGTCACTGAAAAGGAATGCCTTGTTCTCTGCAAGTACCTTGATTTCCAGACCACTCCCAAAGTCCTACTTCCTCATGACCCCCATACACATCCAGAACTTCATGGATTGAAATGGAGACTTCTCTCTCAATGTTTGTGGCTGGCCCACAAGGGATGGTCAGACTAGTCAGTGTTGAGATCCCGGTCCAGCTCCAAGGGAGCCACAGAATCTGTCTCCTGCAGAGCCCCCTGGCTGCTCGCAGCTTCCAGGTGTCATGATCTATGGATAGTTGAGTCATATTTTCCTAGTACAGGAGATTGCAACGGACACTTCAGTTGTAATTGGCTGTTTTGATCTGCGTGTGTTGATTCTGCCTTGCCGTCCATAACAACATGTACAGCTTTCATTTGGGGATTCTCTATCCTTCCTTACCCATAACAGACGATCTAGTTGACTCCTGGTGAGCCAAAGAGAAGCCTTCTTTAGCATGGGATTTGGAGGGGGACTTGGGAGATTTTATGGCTCCAGTCCTTTCTCTTCATAGACTTTGAGGACCCTCAGCTTTTCAGTCCGTAGGGCCCTTTCCAGTTGTTTCCAGGAACGGAGAACTGTCTTGGGATCGTGTCTGACACAGGTGGCCCAGAAGTCTGATCAGAACATCCTCACTCCCATCCTCTAACCCAGAGGCAGCTCACATGATTTTGCTGGACTCTGTATGCAATCTCTCCTTCTTTGTTTTTCCCCTCCTCCTCAGAAGCAAGTCCAAACTTTACAAAAGAAGAGCACTCCGTGATGTCCAGCAGCAGAAAATAGACCATTATCATGAGCTGTGGGAGCAAAACCTAATGGACTGCTCCCACCCAGAACGACTATAGCCTGCAGCTACAGAATCTAGAGAATCACCACACACACAGAGCACATACACAACCGTTCAGAAAGAAACTTGGGCAGATCGGTAGTATGGCTGCCCTGCTCAGTGGTCCGTAGGTATGAGGACTTAAGAACTTCTGCAGACCTCTAGGCGCCAGCCCCTGGGGATGCCTGCCACTTCCCTCCCTAAGGACTCCAAGCTCCTCTTCTCCCCCAGACCTGTGCAAATGCTGCCTCCTTTGGGGGCTAACCCTTCCCATCCTTTTCATGGAAGCTTAGGAGTACTCCCTGAGACCTCCAGATTGAATGAGGTACTCCTGCCTGAGTTTCCACTGCATGGCTCTGTGTTAGCACTTGTTGTCCTGTTTTATAATGATCATTTTACCCTTCGGTATGCCTAAACTCCATGCCTAGGGGTCACACCGTTCACCTCTGTGCCCCTGGCAGTTTTTACAGTCTACTACCTACAGTATATACTCAGTCAATGTTGGATATTGTCATGAAGGATGGGAGGGTGGTTCTGCCCACCCCCTCACTTCTCAATCAGTATGAAACCAGGAAGAGAATATGACCTTCTCTCTGGCAGGCCCCATTCTGTAGAATTTTTCTAATGAGGTGGCTTCAGCCAGAGCAGAGAAAGAAACTGTAACAGACCTTATCCTGCATTTCCTCAGCCAAGGTGGGCTCATCACTGTGTTTCAAGAACTACTACCATCCAAGGGCCTAAGAGGACACCGGCTTCCCAGAGGAGATGAAACTCAGGTTTGGATACTGGTGGGCTATCCCTCAAGAAAGGCCCAAGCATCTCTCCTTCAGACACTGGACATACTTTCTGGGTAGAGACCTTGGAGAGAATGTCCAGCCACCACCTCCTCCCCTTGATGCTCTACCCTCAGCAATGGTGATGCCTCTGCCCAGTGTAGTCTCATGGATACCAGCTTGTCGCTATGATCTTTCAACCACCTGGGCTGGCATTCTAATCTCCACTCATCACTGCACGTGTGCCCCATCTCATGGGTGCCCAGTATCTGCCAAGTTGGGAAGTTAACCAGGTTTCTACCTCCTGCTTGCTTCTTTCCTGCTGCTTCTAGTATTGCTTTACATACAGATTTTCAAAAACATATCTCTCTCCCTCCCTGATCGATATGGTGGGAATTACTTTTCCCTAGGTAGGCCCCTCAAAACACTTGTCTCTCCCATTGGGGCACAACCATGTAATATTTTTGGTATTAGTTTCTTCCTCTTCTGTAATGCCCTTGAGGGTACAAATTCAGTCTTACTTTTCCATCTTTTTTTTCTTTTTTGTTTTAGTTAGCGTATAATGTATTATTTGCCCCAGGGGTACAGGTCTGTGATTCATCCGTCTTACACAATTCACAACACTCACCATAGCACATACCCTCCCCAATGTCCATCACCCACTCCCCCCACCCCTCCCACCCCACTTCTCTCCAGCAACCTTCAGTTTGTTTCCTGAGATTAAGAGTCTCTTATGGTTTGTCTCCCTCTCTGGTTTTGTCATTTCATTTTTCCCTCCTTTCCCCTAGGATCCTCTGTCTTGTTTCTCAAATTCCTCATATCAGTGAGATCATACGATAATTGTCTTTCTCTGATTGACTTATTTTGCTTAGCACAATACTCTCTAGTTGCATTCATGTCATTGCAAATGGCAAGATTTTTGTTTTTTGATGGCTGCATAATATTCCAGTGTGTGTGTATGTGTGTGTGTGTGTGTGTGTGTGTGTGTGTGTGTCACAGCTTCTTTATCCATTCATCTACTGATGGACATCTAGGCTCTTTCCATGGCTATTATGGACATTGCTGCTATGAACATTGGGGTGCACATGCTTTTCTTTACCATCTTGATAGGAGTCTAAGACCAGAGGCTTACACATATTTGGCAATTGATACATATTTATGAAAAGAAATAGAATGGAAAGAGTCAGTGAATGAGGCATATGCTTTGGCATACCAGCCAGCTACAAAAGAATGTGGACATTTAACAATCATTTTTGCAGTATCTTTGATTCTTCAACATGGTCCTGATAATAACTTTTTTACTTTGGCTCAAAGTAAAAGAAAGCAAAAAAAAAAAAAAAGTATGTAAAAATCATTGCAAGCCATGATATACTCTCTAGAATGGCTGAGAAGGTCAACATCGAGTGATGGAGAGATGGGGCAACCAGAACTCTCCTACAGGGTTGGTGGGAGAATAAAAAGTTAAAAAACACTTTGGAAAACTGTTTAACAGTTTCCTACAAGTTAAACTTGTATCCACAAAATGACACAGCAATTCTACTCTTAGGTATTTATCCAAGAGAAATTAACACATAAATCCACAAAAAGCCTCTTGTGTGAATGTTCATAGCACCTTTACTTGTAACGGTCAAACACTGGAAAAAGACCAAATGTCCACCAATTGGAACAT
>RCUC01076078.1:0-33661 GCA_003697995.1 Taxidea taxus jeffersonii
AGCACAGGCCCACGTGAGCCTTCAGAAAGGCAGTCCTTCTCTGGCCTCCATCGGAACTGGCCCGTGCAGCCAAGTATCCAGGTTGATTTGGGCACGAGAAAATACACAGCCCACTCAAAACATCGCAAATCTGCCGCTTTTGTCAATCATAATAAAGTAAACACAACTGGTTGTGTTTTGAGCACACAGGGGCTGCTGATCTGGGGGGAGACCCAGTGCTTTCCTGCTATAGCTGTGGCTGGTTTGGAAGGACCGGGCCGTCCAGGACAAGGAGGAGCGAGGGAGGACGGTCTGGGAGCCACCGTGTCCGGAAACTTGACTCTGCTCTTTCTCATCCATCTCGCACTTTCTTACCTTCTTCTCTTTTTTCCTCTGAAATTTACTATGGAAAACAACAGGCCTCGAAGGACAAATAAAAATGAACTGTCGTAGGACAAAGGCAAATGGAGACGGCCGTGGAGGCGAGTCCGTGGCCGGCCGTCCCATGTGGCTCCCGACGGACGCTTCGATGACCCGTGTTTAGAGGCTGATGCTCCCCAGGACTGGCGGGCGCTGCGTCTTTCCCCCACTTGCAATGTGCCGTGGCTGATGCCTGTGATGGGCAAGCCCACCCCACGGCCCAGGGCTGACACAGGAACAGAACATCAGACGACAAGAGCTTGCGAGCCGGAGGCAGTGGTTGTCCTGGGGTGGGGGCACAGGAGGGAAGGTGGTGCGCGGGAGGCCTCTGGCTGCAGGAAATGTTCTCTGGCTGGATCTGGGTCCCAGGGACATGGGTGTCGACATACGGAAGATCCGTGGAGCTGGACAGACGGGTCCACACGTGCCGCAGGAGCCTGGCGTCGTGGGAGGGCCGGGCCGGCCGATTCCATGGGGGACTGGGGCGCCGGGCCCAGTGTTTCTCACCTGGCCAGGCCTTGTGCCTGGATCCCCGCACCCGCGCGCCCCGGATGAGCTGCACGCTCCTCGCAGACGAACGAGGGGCTCTTTGCCGAGGGAAAGGGACACGGTGACCGGAACCTAGAAGGATTGAGGGAAGGTGGTGTGATGTCCTGGGCCGATGCCGGACATGGGGAGGGAGCATCAGGAACAACCAGTATGGAAGGGAAAGCCACCGTCAGACTTGCTGACTGGCTCTGAGAGGGGGCTCGGCCTCGAACCTTCCAGCCCGCGGGACGGGGAGAACGGCCCCAGCCAGCACGCTCTGTGGGCTCGGAGTATAAATCACGGAGATGGAAATGTGTGTGCAGGGTTTGATTTCTTCTGGGAAACGTAAATTCCATATTCAAGAGCTTCCCCTCGTTTCTTCTAAAGTAAGGTATCTTTTGTTTTGTTTTAGATGAAGAAAACACAACACCACACCCAGGTTGGTTCGATCCTGTGGAAACACCTGTCTGGGGGCAGGGCCAGTGTGGTGTTGCTCAATGTGGGCGGATTGTGCACGAGGTGGACGAGGTTGAGGCCCTTTCTCGGGGCACAGTGTGGCGGGGGCAGGGGTCTATGTGATAGGGACGCAGCCCAACCACAGGGTGAAGCTCCCCGAGTCCCTAACGGATCTTGGGCTCGTTTCTGCCCTGCACTGAGCTCCCAGGACAATGTGCACTTAAAACACACAAGGCATTTGGATCATGGTGGAGGGGTCAGATGAGGGACGAGAAAGGACTTCAGATCGGATGAGCTCCAGTAGCAGAGAAGCCAGCATTTAAAGGAAACTGCTGAGGCATGGATCGCCCCTAAATCACGAACGTCGGTTCCATTTCTTTCTCAATTATTTTCCAGGAAGTGCAGACTTGCCTTTAAATCACCCTTAAATTACCTGAAATTGGTGCTACGTTCAATCGGAGTCATAACAGCAAGCTCAACAACAATCGCGCATTTTTAAAGACCTCATGAAAATAAATATCTAGTAAAGTCCATAGTTCAGAAATAAATTTAGGAACTAAATTAACAGGAAAAGCAGACAGAGGGGAGAGGAGATAATTATCATGACGTATCACAGAGAGTGTTATTTAATTAACCATAATAATAAGAATTATGTGCTGTTCCACATTTGCAATTTCTTAGCTATTTAGTTTGCTGCAAAACATTAAAGAGAAAATAAAAGAGGAACAAAAGAGAATAATTGAGTACGGGCATCCTAACGGACGTGCCGAAGCCTCACCCCCGATCAAACCAGTCGATCTTGGAGCTCCTTGTCTGGTGGGTGTTTTATGGGCTCTGACGGTGTCCTACGCTGGAAATCACGGAGGACTTCCTGTGCAGGTACCCACCCATCCTGCACCGCCCCCCCCAGGACAACCAGACAAGTGGCAGGTGTGTGAGTCTGAGTTCTGGTCCTTGCTGCCTCTCAGACCTGCCCACAGGGCTGGGCTGGGCTGTGCGGGCCTCTCCCCAAACCCTCCCGCTCTGGGAGATGAGCATGGGCCCTCTGATGGAAGATTTGCATTTTATTTAGAAGATATTTGCCCAAAAATATGCAAATGCTCTTTGTTGAGTAAAAAGATGCTCAAAAAAACATCCAATCCCTTATTAAAATGGTTTTCATCTTCACACTTTGTGTGATTTGATTAATTTACACGCACCTTCCCATAAAATGATATCCCAGATGGCACAAGGCTCCTAGGAGAGCCCACAAGCCGTATTTATGCTGAAAATGCAACTATAACACCATGCATGTGGGGACCAGTCGTGAAATTGGGGTGAGAGCCCCCCTCATTTTTCTCAAAGTCCCCCAAACACCAAGGCTGATGCACTCACTGTTTCTTCTACTGTTGCCTAAAAATAGGCTGCTTTAGTGGGAGAAGGAGGTAGCCGAGCGCTTCGGGAAGCGAGTTTCTGAAACTTTAAGTTCCTTTAGAGACCCAAAGCTCTCCATGTCTCCTGTGCACAATCCAATTTTTAAAGCGTGGCGCTCGCCTTCATCTGGACACAGCACTACCTGCACGCAGCAGCTCTGTTCACTGAGCATTTCCTGTCGGTCCCCAGCCCTGCTTTCTCCGTCCTGCACACGGGGTCCCCTCCGAGCTGGACACCTGCTCCTGCTGCTTGCTGTCGGGTCTGCCTCCCATGGCCCGGCGTCTGCCCCCTTCCCAGGACGCCTCCTGTCCCCGGATCTCCCGTGACCAGAGCACCCCACTGGCCTCCGGCTCCAAGCTCCCTGAACACCCCCAGGAGCCCAAATCCCATTCTTCCTGCTCCCAGAACCTTCCACTGACATTTTTGTTCATTTGTGGAATCGCACTTTTAGTTTGTGGCATATTTGCTCAGTCGTTTTCCTCTCCGCCGCCCTGTTTGTATGCGCGGAGCGTCCTCCTCAATCTCTCGAATGTATTCATCGTCAGTATTCTGTTTCTCTTTCTTCCATTACTCATAAAAGCATTTTTTCCTTAAAGAGATATTTCTGTTTTTGTACAGAGCTTGGCACCTTCCTTCAGGTCGTTGGTTTTCCCAGACGCCGGAAGTTTCTGTCCTGGGTGTGGTGAGGCTCTCTGGACCGGGTAGGAAGGAGGGGAGTGCGTGTGGGGGTGCGTTTCCCCAGACAGGTGGGCATCTGGGCATCCATCTTCTGGAGATGGAGGGGCTCTAGACTTGCAGGGAGCTGGAGTGGGGACAGAGCATCGTCGGGGAGTGAGTGCCCGTCCCTACGACGGCGGTGGCTCCCCCTGGGCACAGCTCCCCTGGCTGGCCCCAAAGCCTATGGGGGGCGGTCTTGGCTGTCGAGCCCAGGCTCTGAGCAGCGTTCGGGTGGCCGGAGGTGCCAGGACAGCTGGTCTGAGAGCAGGAGCTCGCCTGGCGCTCCCTGCTCTTCAGCGGCTCAGCCTCTTGGTGTCCTCAGACCCTCCTGCCTCCAGCCCTCCTGCCTCCCGGCCTGCGTTATTCTGAGCTCCGCTGGGAAAACTCACCCTTCAAACTGTCCTCTCTTTTCCTGTGCGGAATCACTGATTCCTTGCCGATTTCCATCCCCGGCCCGGTTCCGTTTGCTAGAGATCTTCCAGCGGCTCCTTACTGCTCAGGTCCGTTGGTGGAAGCCGTCCGGAACTCTGCTTGGCATGTCTACTGTTGTGGGGCATCAGCGGGCGCCGGGCGCACGTGCTTCTCTTTTATTTTCCTTCATATCAACTTGTCTCAGGGCCACGTCCGGCTTCAAGACCAACTCCCGGAAAAACGTGTCGTGCGTGGGTCCTTCCTCCGTCTCCCGCTGGCGGCCCTGTGTGCGAGGGAGGGATACCCGCGTGGCCCAGACAGCCTCGAAACGGACGGCCCGCCCCAGAAGCCGCGGCAGTTCCTAACCGATGCTCGCTCTCCTGTCCGTTGGGAGAGGTGGTCGGATGTTCTTGCTGCGCAGGCTGCGGTCATCCTGCAGGGGGTGGGCCTGTGCACTAGGATGGGCGTCCCTGCGTGCAGAGGGGAGTTTGGAAGCAGGCAGGTGGGGAGAAGGCCATAAGGCCGTGGGGCACAGAGGCAGAGGCCACTCGGCGGAGGAGGGGTGAGTGTAAAAGCAGAGGGTCACTGGCGAGGCCAGGAGCAGAGAGAGGCAAGGAAGGGCCCCTGTGGTTTTCAGAGGGAGTCCGGCCTGCCTGCGGACGCCTCCACCTCAGGCCTCTGGCCCCCAGAGAGCGAGACAGGGCACTTCCGTTTGTAGGCCCCCACATGCGGTCCTGCATTCTGACGGCCCTGACACACACGCCTGGATTTCTCAGTGTTAGCTGAGACGGCCGTACTGTCTGTAGGAAAGGCTGTGTGTCCAGAAGTCGCTCCTGTGAAGTCGCTGGGGGCTTGGGCTCCTTCCATCCCTGGCTCCGCATGTTGAGGGGCCCCCTCCCTGTGTTGCTTGGCTAGCAGAAAGCCAAGGGGAGAGGGCAGAGGCAGCCTTAGAAGACTTTCACAAGCCAGGCCTGGAGCTGGAGGCCACTGAATTTCTCTCTCTCTCTCAAGGAAAAGCACGTAGACAGGACGTCTGTGCATGGTCTGGTCTGGCAGCTCTGGTATGTCCCTGGTCATATTTCTGCCCTTTCTGCTCGGTATCTGTAAGGACAGTCTTCCATCCTCGTGGTGAAAGGTGGCTGCCGCATTCCAGCCCTCACATTTCCGCTGCAAGCCACAGAGAGGAGCAAAAGCAGGGCATGGAACAGGCTGTGCTGCCCGCTGGGTCAGCTCCCCACAATCCCCTTTCTAGAAGTTTCACTCCCCATTTTGACTTACCTCTCACTGGACCTCCTCAGAGAACTCCAGCTGGCTCCAGGGTGGGGTTGGAAAACGTGCTCACGGTGGGTAGCCACCTGTCTTGCTAGAGTTAGCTGCTGTTGGACGCAGGGGAGAGCAGGGGCTGGGAGGCAACTGGCAACCCGAGCTTACGTAACAAGCTGTCCTCGCTTTCGTGGGGAGCAAGATGAGTTATTTTCCGCATACCAGCTCCCTCCCCTGACCGAGCCTTTAGGAGTCCACACATATAGAAGCCAGCAAAACTAATGCATGCAACAGTGTGGTCATAAGTTGGAACAACCAGAATATTCTTGTCATTAGTCACTGTCGTCCATCAGCCTTGAACCGCGTGACTTCTCCTCTCGGGAGCAAACAGTGTAAGTCCTAGGACCCCCGAGCACTCCCTGAGCTCCCACCAAAGCCTCAGTCGTCAAGACGGGATTTTAAAAATTCTTTGACACTTTATTAAATAAAATGAATTAATTATAGACATTTGAAAACACCTTCGGGGGGGTTCGGTTTTGCTCCTTTTTCACTTGCCTTTCATTAGAGCTTCCTCAAAACTTCATTAAAGCTTTAGAATCTGTGGATTTTTTATTCGTTCTTTTTTAATATAAATTGGAACATTTTGTCTAGATAAAACCAGAAGAATAAAGGAGGACCTAAAGCCCAAAGGGCAAGTCTTGCCTCTTGCCTGGCCCTCCGGGTCCTGTGTCCCCCTCACTGGCCACGTCCTGGACGCCTCGCCGAGGGAGCGTGCGCGTGCTTACCTGGTCTTTTTCCCAACGCGGAAACGCAAAGGCTGCCCTGAAGATTGTCGCCTTTGGTTCGTGGAGCGCCAGGGATGTCCCTCCGTGGCGTCTCACACACGTGGCCTCCCCCGCCAGGCAGACACAAGGTCTTGCACCGCTTGGCTCTCGTGGAACGGTTAAGTGGCGTCGGTGTCGGCGAGACAGTGGCGGCCCTTGTCCTCTTGGTGCCGTGGGTGTCACACACCTGTGCGTCCGTAGGCCCAATTCTCAGTGATGAAAATGCTGGGTCCAGGGCTGCCCACATTCTGGATTGTTAAAATGGGGTCACGTTCCCGCCAGAGGCTGCTTGGACGGAAACTGCTCTAGAGCGCAGGCCAACGCACCCCACGTGCTTGTCAACGGCGCGCACTACGGGTTTTTAACCCTTGTGGGTCAGATAGACAGACATAGTGGGTTTTGATGAGAGGACGTAGTTAACCGTCCTGTAGAAACATGGACAGGCTCCGCGAACGAGCACTTTCCAGAAAAGAAAATAAGTGCAAAGAGCTAGGCTCCAAAACTCTTAGGTCAAAATGGACTTTAACAGGGTCCGGTGCGATTTCTTGTTGCCCTGAGCTACTCCGGGAACGCCCCTGACGGCTGGGCTCCTGCGTCTCCAGAGACACAGAGATCTCCCTCACTGATGAACTTCCACTGTTAAATGACTTGTTGCTTACTGTCGACAACAGAACAAAAACATCGCATACATTTTATATGACATAAACCTATTTCCTAGGTGTCCTTTAATTTTAAAAGCAGCTTGGCTGACATAATTGCTGTTTTCGAATTTCTGCGTAGCTCGATCTATGCATATCAAGGGGAGAAAGAAAATTGCCAGGAATCCCATCACAGCTAGGGACTAAAACCGAGCTCCTGAAGACGACGGCAGCCCCCTGGTTGGAGGCCTGGAAGGGAAACAAGGTCCAGGAGGTGTTACCTAAGTTTGCTGACGACCACTCCCAAATTAATTGTTAAGGGGAACTCAAGGATGATCCAAAACGATTCTTGGTGCTTGTCATGGGAGAGGAGTACGATGTGTCTGAGTCTGAGCCAGGGGTCGGCATCATGGCTGTGCTGGGCATGAAGGTTGGGGGGTTGAGGAGTGGAGGACGGAACGCGCACCGCGGACGGATGTGACATGGGCAGGACTCGCTGTGCTCTCCCGGCCAGCCAAGGGTGAGGGGCAAGAGGACGGGGGCCTTTTTGTCTGCTGCCAACGGCCACGGAGCCGGGCAATCACACAGCAAGACCTTAGCGGGGACCGGGCCGGGCCTGTGGACCTGGCGCCTCCAGCAAGGCCCCCTCTTCTCCATCCCCAAGACATAGATCCTGGCCAGCGTGTCAGGGCCCCTCAATCCCAGCGCCACTGTCCTTGGGGAGGCCAGTTCCCTACCTGGGGGCCGTCCTGCGTGCCGTGGAGTGGTTAGCGCTCGCCCTGCCTCTGTTCACCGGATGCCCACAGCACAGACCCCTGCCCCGCAGGACCACCAACCACGTCTGCAGACACGCCGGGCCGCCTGGTGTCAAATTCACACTCTCCCGTTCTCTGGGTAGTGAAGGAGCCCAGGAAGGCATCTCCCGGGAGGCCCCAGGGGTCTGGTTCTGGCAAAACAAACCAACGTCCCTGGGAAGGAAAGCTTTGCTCCTGCTCCCCTTCCCAGCTGAGCGCACCGAGCCCTCGGAAGAAGCCCGTCGGTACCTGGCTTGGCCCGTGGGCTGCCGGCGGGGGAGGCGGTGTGCCGGGAAGGGCAGTGGGGCCACAGGGGCCGCGGGGACATCCCTGACGGCTTTCCCCTTACTTCGTCAGGAGTAAACCTGTGGTCATTTAAGCCACTGTCACGCCCAGGGACGGGCCATTTGGGCATTCGGTCCTGGCAGCCGGGGCTCTTCCCGGCAGACTCTCAGGGCTTCTTTCAGTTTGTCCTCGAAGCCTGGGGGCCGTGAGGCCGCTGGGAGCTAGAAAGCAAGGGCCACGACCTTGCGGATTATTTCATCCTGGGGTAGACTATCTCTTCCTCGGCTGAAAAGCTCTGCATTTGGGTTTCCTATGAAGACAGGGAGACTTAACTCACCGCAGTCGCCGTCTCCCACGCCCTGGTTGTGGGTCCGTCTGGATTCTCTGGGGAGTGTGTGGGTGCGTGTGGGTTAACGACACCGCTCTGTGATGGGAGGCACCGGTCCCCAGCCTTGTGGAGTCTCCCCGGCCCGCCTGCCCGTGAGCAACCTTCACCACGCGACTCCTGCCGGCCACCGCTGGAAGGTGCCCTGGGGATCAATAGGCTATGCAGATGGGGAAACTGAGGGCCAGGGAGCTTCAACTGCCGAAGGCCGCATGGCTGCCAGGTGGTGGCAGAGTGGGGATGCCGGTCCCTCTGTGACCTTCCTGTCTTCCTCCACGTTGCCCGTCCCAGCCCCAGCCCAGCTCTCTCTATCGAGATGTTGGGCAACATTTCCAGGTCGCTCTGAGGAAGGCACGGCGGCCCCAGCTCTCAGGCGGCCTGCTCCAATGGGCTTGCCACAGAGGACCCTCCACTCTCTGGTCACCACTGACCGGATGCCAGCACACAGCCCCGGGGGCTCTCCCCTGGAGGGAGAGCGGATTTTCCCCGTCAGCCAGTGAGGATGCGGTGCTTCGGTAAGTTGGAGGCCACGGCCGGCCGTCCTGGCCCGGGACTGGGCACCGGCCCGGGGCAGGACCCAGTGAGTTCTCGCGGCAAGTGTTCCTGCTCCGTCTCCCCCTCCCCGAGTCCGTGGTGACCTGGACCGCCTGCCCGGCATCTTCACGCTCTGAGCTCCTTGTTTTGGAAGGTCCCTGGTCTCCAGTTTCCAGCGAGCGCACCTGTCATGGAGAGGGAACCGGAGTCCCTCGTCCTGCACCCCGGGTCCTGATACAGACGCGCTCGTAATTTCTGTCTGAATAGCAGTCCGAGTGCGGGTTAGCTTTCACAGAGCGGGGCGCGAGCGAGAGAAATGCGCGCGGCCGCCCGTGAATATCAATCACTTCTATTGTGATCCTCACGCTTGGAAGAGCGTCTGGACACATCAACAAAGGCCGCTCCCGCGCTCGTGGGCGGCAGAGACGTGGAAGCAGGGGCGAGCAGCAGACGCATCTCTCAGCTCAGTGAGCACAGAATAGCTTTGTTACGGGGGCTCTCGTTTCGGGGTTTCCAGGTGGTTATGGTGCGTGTCTTCCATCGAAGAGAAATCACGGTGTTGCAGGACACGCCGGGCCCCTGGAGGTCTGGACGCGGCGGCTGGAGGAGAAGCCCATCTGCCCGAGGTTTCAGCGCCCGGCCCCAGGCACTGCTGTTTCTGCCACGCGCAGGTTCCCTGTCCTTGTCCCAGCTGCCCAGCTCCGTCCCAGCTGCCCCTCCTGTAGGCCGAGCGTCCACTAGTGATGTTTACCACCAAGCCCAGACCTTACTGGAAGCAAGGGGGACGTCTGATGTGTTTGAGTCCCTCGTTGGCGCTTTTCTAGAAACCGTGCTGGGTGAGTAGCAGAAAGTGCAGATGGGGAAGGATTCCCTTTTGGATCTCTTGTGGGGAAGGGGTGCGTGCCAGTGTCAAGCGATGAGCTGGGGGGACTCGGTGGGAGGGGGCAGAATTCGGGGCTGGGAGAGGAGCAGGAGCCAAAGCCCTGAGATGGTGCTTCTAACGCTCGCTTGGCCTTTTGCACAGTGGATGTGATTAGTGAGGGGACAGGGAGGTCCTCAGGACGGGCCCTTACCCCTGAGGTCGGTGTCCCTGCCCAGGGACAGTGTTGAGCGGGCATGGGCACGGGGCAGGGAGAGACCCAGGGATCAGGAGAGACGCAGCAAAGTGCCAGAAGTCAGGGGACAGGCAGGAAGGACGGGGCCGACCTCGTGACACCTGGCCTCTGGGCCAGGAGAACACGGGCAGCTGTGGCTTGAAGTCACGAGGCACATGGGGTATGGTCACCGTGTCCTGGGAGACCACCGTGGCCGTGTGCCCAGTCACGTGTCGCCCAATGCTGGGGTCTCGGTGTGAACTCAGCTTCACCCACATACCTGCTGGCCCCAGGCTGTGCTCCAGGGATGACGGGCCCCTCTCGTGAGGCCCTGAGCTGGCTAGCCGCGTCCGCGGTGCCGTGCCGTTGCCACCCTGTCCCCTCTGCCACCGTGCTCCCGCCCCTGCTCTGAGCTAACGTTATCATGTCTGCCTATTAAAATGCAAGCTGAAATGCCCATCTTTAGGGCGCCTTTCTGGAAGCCCTCCGCCTTCCCAGCCCGAGAGCTCTTGCCGCCTTTCCTTCTCCACGCACGAGCCCCCAGCTGGAGCGGCACCAGCTCTCCTTCCCCTCCAAGCCTCTTCCCGTGCACTTGTCTCCTCACTGGCGCATGTCCTCTTGAGGCGGGACTGCGGGGGCCTGTCCCCACACTGCCGTGGCATGGCGGCTTGCACTCAGCGCCTTAGTATCCTGTGTGAGTCGGATTTCTGGTTTCTCAGGACCCGGCCTCCGTGGGCTGTGTTTCCGGTGTCCATGGGCCGCCCGGTCCTGACCAGCCCTCCCGCCATGGAAATGGTCTGTTCCCTGTGTTCTCTGCGTGGAGGAGGAAGCCTACCTTTGCGGCTGGGGGAGAAGGCCTGGTTGGCTCAATCCCCAGTGTGTCCAGCGACTCAGCATCGAACCAATGACATTCGGCCTCCTCCCGTGTTGTGCTGTTGACCAGAACCGGGTGCAGCCCCGCAAGGCCCCACGGGCCGAGAGGTCAGCTATGCCGGTGAGGGCACTGGCCAGTGATCAGAAATGGCACCGAGGGCCTTCGATTCCGGGAGCGGCCGAGGGCAGGCTGGTTGTTGCAATGGTTCAATGGTGGGCGGTCCTTCCGGGCTCACTCGTGGGGGTCCCTGCGGGCTTTGGATCGTGTGTCCCCCGACAGCACTAACTCAGACCCCCCGACGGACCTTCCACTGACCTTCTGCCTTTTCTCCAAGACCCCTCCAGGCGGTGTCCCTGTCAGCTATCTCTGTGCTCATGCCTTGCGCAATGCTACCTCTCCTAGGTTCCAAACTTGAGCTTTCTTGCTGTTGCAAACATCAGCGTGAATGACCCATGGCCTCTAGAATGAGGATTCATAAACCTGAACTTGTTGTCTTTCTCCCAAACCTTACGGGACCTCGGGGTCTCTGTCACGGTCCAAGGCACCACTCTGTCCCGTAAGAGATCTCAGGTCAGATTCTCCGGCCCCCATGTTTCTAGCTCCCACAAGCCTGTTGGTTCTGTGCCCTGTCTGCCCCCCACTCTGGGTCCGAGCTACTGCACTGGCTTCCAGCCTGCCCAGTTTGCCCAGAGCTGTGACTACACAGCTGTCCTAGAACCGTGTGAGTTTGGTTATGCCACTCTTAGGAGACCCCACAGACCCCGACTGCAGGAGCAAGCCATCACCCCCAACTCCGATGAGAGGCCCTTCACCGTGGCCCTCTGCCCGCCTTAGCCAGCCCAGCTCTAGCAAGCAGCACCCCTGCCCGGGGCCTCACAAGCCTAGTCCTTACTCCCCACATGCCCCAGTGCTTCCACCCTGTAAGACCTGCCCTTCTCCAGACTCAGTCAGGCCTTACAGCCTCCGTGCCAGCTGCTTCTGTCGCCTGGTTGTCTTCTGTCCCGAAACCCTCTGGGTAGACCCGTGTGTGCCCACCTCCCAGAGGAAACGAGGCAGCACCTCTCCCACAGAGCTCACGGCTGACCGTCCGCGCCGAGGCCTGACCTTGAGCGCACAGGTTGTGCTCTTCACGTGCATCCTTGGAGATGGCACGGGCCACGTGCTCGGGGGGCTGGGGGTGCGAGCCTCAGGGCCGGGCCACGGGAGGGTGGTTTTGCCACATGCGGCATCGTCCCCACCACTCTGCTCTCTGAACACTTACATCTACTTCGGGAGCGTTTTCTCTTCTCCTGTTAATCTGTGGGTAGATGATCTGTTTTGTGCTCTGCCCCAGCGAGTCTGCTTCTCTTCTCCTTCACTGCAACTCTGTTGTACTGTGGGAAACGAAATAATAACACTCGTAGTATCTCTCAGTTAAACGGACTCACGGGGAGCTGAATCGCGGCTCCTCTTACAGCCAGGGCGTGAAGCGCCTGACGTCAGCCGTGCTGCCCAGAAGCCGTCCTCGCTTACCCTGGCCTCCTCGGCGATGTTAGACAGTTGGGGCTCCTGGACAATGGTTCTCTCGAGAGACGGGGTGCTGAGTGTGTCCTCGAAATGTTCGAGTTAGCATTGTGACCGTGTTCAAGTTCCAGGGAGCCCCTACGAGGTTTCAAGTCGTGGGGAATGTGGAAAGGTAAATAAAAAGTGGAAGTAGGAGCCTAATATTCTTAATTAGCCTCGGAGTCAGTCTGTCCGTGGAAATGACTCTGAATGGACGTCACGGAATGCTTGGCTGAGAATGTGTGGAACCAAAGTGAAGGCGACGTCAGGGAAGTCTGGTCATGGAACTAAGGACACGTGCAAGTTCATGGACACATTTATTTTTCAGCCATGTGGTCCCGAGGCAGCTGCTGTCCACCCCGTGTCAGAGGGTTCTGCGCCCCTGCGAGACGTGCAGGGCCCTTCTGTTGGCAGGTAAACTCGTCCGCCCCTCTGGGCCCATGGCATGTGGGTCACAACGTGCAGAGTTGGGCCGTCCTGCTCTGGCCCCCGGAGAACCACGTGCCTCCAGAGGGGCTCTGCTTTGGGCTGGATCCTAGAAGGAGAAGACATCGATGAGACGCAGCAGCCCAGCACGTAACCCAGGTGAGGGATGTGTGTCGTGACAAACCACTGAGAGCTGGGGACTGTTTGTTACAGCAGCAGACCTGACCAGTACAGGCAGTAGGGAATATTTAGCTACTGATCTCACATGCTTTGGTTTAGCTTAGATTCTCAGCTTTGGGATAACTTCTGGTGCATGAATATTACAGGAAGAGTTGGAGCCATAAATTTATTTTGAGCTTCTCAAGTGAATAAATTATCATTACAACAACTGCTCAGAAGTATCACAAAACCCGTGGTGGTCTAACCCTCCTCCTGCCAGGGGCTCCGGCAGAAGCCCCGTGGATCGTCCCTCAGCCTCTCTTGACTGTCTTCACATGACACTGCCGATGGTTTCACCCTGATCTGCGGCAGCTCCACCGTGAGGGAAGCACGTAGTTCCTGGTCAGGGTGTGGACTTGGACTTCTGATGGGTCCCCCCTGACTCCCCATGGCAACGTGACCAGTTACCACAAAGACAGCACACATTCACATCTCTCTGTCTCTGTGGGCTGGGGTCTGCACTCAGCTCTGCTGGGTTAGGGTTAGGGTTAGAGTCCCTGACTTCTTCAAGTATTTCTTTCAGGGAAGGTCTGGGTTCACCTGCTTAGGCCAGGCCCACCTAGGACAATCTGTCTTTGCATGAACTCAGGTCAGCTGAACCAGGACCTTAATTACACCTGCCAGGTCCCAGCACCTTTGCTACAGAATATAACCTACTCTTGGGAGGGATACCCCATCAGCTCGCAGGCCTCCCCACATCAGAGGGGAGGGGATCACACAGGGCATACACACCAGGGGCCAGGATCTTGAACCACCTTAGCCTTCTCTCTGCACACCTGGGGTCAGGACTGATCTCCGGACGCTCTCTGGTTGCATCAGGTTGTGTGGTCAGTGTCTCCACCTGCTTAGCTGAAGCAGGGATGAAGACCACGGAACCTTCATTGTGGGGTTGTGACGAGGATGACGGGGCTGCAAAGCTGGCCACAGCTTGGCCAGTTACAAACATGGGGTGCTGTTCCTGAGATGCCAGGCTGGTGTCTACCCAGGAACTGCATCGGTGTGGCCCAGGCTCGTGCCTGAGGCCAATCTTCCATTCTTGAGTCTTTGGGCCACATGCCCCAGAGCCACAGGTGCTCTGAGGACCTTCACTGGGAGCCTGTCGGATGCTTCCTATGACGAGCACGCATTTGGGCTGCGACGCAGTCTCGTCAGAAAGAGTGGGGCCTGGCCCTGCTGGGTGTGGGTTCGCAGGTGCGGGGAGACACGTGCGGCTGGGCCATGCCCTTGGGTTGTGGTCCGCTGGCACTAAGCCTCTGGGCACACGTGACCCGAGAAGGGCACTGCTTCTGCTGGACCCCAGAGCATTATGTGATAGGATGCACAGAGGGCTTCCCAGACGGCGGGTGTGACCTTCCCTGCAAGGCCGGGCACTCCTGCACCAGCAGCTGAAGACGGCATCCTGCACGCTTCCCGGCTGTGGCCTGAGGCCGAGGGGCCGCCCTGATGGGGTGGGTGTTCCTTCCCTGGGGCTTCCTGGGCGACCTCCATGAACCACGGGAAAAGACACGTGTTCGAGCCTTGATGATCTTACATGAATTTGGCTTTCCCCAGACCTCACGGAACACGGATTCAATTTAATTCCAGAAGCCCTCCAGGAGAGCGGCGGCCGTTAGCACTTCAGTCTTCGGGAAAATGAGGTGGGTCCGCAGCTGAACGCGATGGGGTTGACTGCCCTTCTTTGGGGGCTGCAGGGTGCGGGCGTGCTGGGGTTCTGTTAGGATCCTGGATTGTCCTTTACCTTGAGGAATCATGTGGCTCGTCCCTGGGCAAAGGCAGAAGCTCCGGTTGCTATGGCAATAGCCAATCTGAGGAAGCTGTGACCTAAATCATGACTGAGAGAGAGCATCCCTTGTCAGTATCGTCACGGTTGCCGCTTCCTGGGATTAGGCTGTGAAGCCCGGATTACCTAAAATGAACTCTCTTACCTCAGGAGAAGGGAAACCGTGCTTTTCTGATGGCCAGAACTGTTCGGGATGATGCGAGGCAGAGGCTGTGTGGCCACGGGAGGCGCTGACCCTGAGCATCCTTGGGGACACACAGACATGACTTTCCCCAACGGCCTTCCCTGCACGGGCCGGGCTCCTAAGCGGCGGCCACCGCGCACTCGCCGGGACAGCGGCCGGACACCAGGGTCTCCCCACCAGTGTGCAGACGCCCTAGACACACACCCGCCTACACACCCCACAGCACGTGCACACCACACTCCACGCCACACGCACACACGTGCACACACGGCAAGTGCCCTCCTGAGGACTCGGGGCTGCCCGTGTTGGGAGCGATTTGCTGGGGCTCCTGTGGGGTCAGCGGATGGAGGGGAGACGACGTCCGGCTGGGACGTGCAACCTGCCCCAGCAGCTCCGGGGGGAGCCTGGCTGCAGGGGTCCGCACGCAGCACTCCTCTCCCCTGCACCCGGCCGAGCACCACCACGGGTCTTACGGGGTCCCTGTCAGCGTGAACTAAGTCACGCCCTCCAAGCAGCAAGGCGAAGCACCGGGAAGCTGGGCTGAGGCAACACAGCAGCCCCATGAGGAGTCCCAGAGCCCCATCCCCCCTCCTTGCCCTGCACATGCGGGGGACCTGGGGACGGTCAAGGTCAAGGCCGCACTCCCTCTCCTTGGGAGATGGAGGCAGACGGCCCCGCCACTGCCAGGCGTGGAGGGAGCTCGGGGCTTACGGCCGGCGCTGGAGCCCCTGCCCTGGTGGGCCGCCTGGTCTCCCCAGCTCCAGCAGGACCCCCGAGGGAGGCACCGCCGGCCTCGTGCCCATCACCAGGCTCAGAGCACAGTGCATCCGGTGCCCAGGGGTCACCTTCTCTGGAAGGAAAGCAGCCGTCCCTCCCCGAACGGCAGGCCGAGGGGCGCCGGATTTGTTACCGAGACAGGAGCGCCGTCGCCGCCTGCATTTCCTCCTCGCTCCCGAAGCCACGTGGGTTTCCATTTGGCTGTTCTCAACCCAGCCTGCATGTCAGCGCCTCCCGGCACTGAGCGGTCTCCACGGGAGTCTGAGAGAAGTCCCAGGACGTGCCCTCGTGAGCAGACGGGGAATTGGGCCCAGAGAAGGGAAGGCCCTTGCCGCGTGCTCCGTGACCTTCATGCACGCAGTCCACGCGCGCCTGCACCAAGCCCTGCCCCTGAGCTCGCCTGTGGGGATAGTGGCCTCATCCCTCACTCCTGGCCAGGAGAGAAGCACTTGATCGTGACCCAAAACCTTCACAGCGGGAATCAGTCTCTAACGGTAAGGGGTCAGGGGCCACTCCGCGGAACGTGACGAGGGACTCAGTTTGGGGACGGGGCAATGGGGTTCTGGGTGGGCGTGAACATGAGCGCGTCCACGTGGTGGTCACCCCACGTGGGGGGCCCCTCGTCCCCATTGCCCCCGCTCTCGGCCGGCCCGGAGGACACCAGACTCAGAAAGGCTTAGGCGCTCAGGCTGCTGCGAGCACCCCAGTGCCCAGGGGCCAGCGTGTCCGCCCTGTTCACGCGTGAGGTTGTCTGGGGAAAGTAAGAGTATGTTAAAGCCAGCGAAGACAGTCAGCCGTCCGAATCACGTCCCTGAGCCACGCTGACCTTTACTTCCAGTTTCTTCCCCGTTTTTGTATGTGAGCTCCACAACGCTGTAAATAGAAGTTCGTACAAATGCATGGACTCCGCATAGTCAGATACCCCGAGTGGCCGTTTCGGGCGGGTCCTGAGGACAAGCGTCTTGTTGGCCGGAGAGAATCTGCTCAGAAGCCCCCGCAGAAGGCGTGGGGTTCAGGACAGGAGCTGAAATGTCACCGTGAGGGACTCTGGGGGATACGTCTCCTCCCCCGTGTGCAACCACTGGTTTTCTGCTGCAAGGAAGTCCTGGGAAAGACTCGGGCCTGTCCATCATGAGGTCTGCAGCGTGCAGGGAGAGCGGGGGACAGACCCCAGACCTGGCTCCGAGGAGGGTGCCCTGCTGTGTCGCCGCTTACCGCACTGCCTGGAGCCCTTCCGTGGCCCTCTTCCACACTGCCTCTGGGACCCGACACGGGTCCCCCAGGTGCCCGCAAGGGGACGGGGCACTGGTCCTGCAAAGGCACTGAGGCTTCACCCCCCACCCCCACACCAGGGATGGGGTCTGGGGCCACTAGTCCTGGCTCATTTGGCCACAGAAGGGACAGACTCCGGGACGCAGCGAACTACCTCCCTCCACAGGGGATGTGGACGTATCTGTGAGATGGGAGGAGGATGAAATACTCAATTTCCTGCAGCCAAACTGCCTCGGCTCTGAGCCGCCGAGATCAGGGCTGAGCCAGAGTCTGTCTGGCGAATGTGCAGCCCAGAGAAGGTACAGATCCCCACCGTGCCAGCCCTCCCTGGTGGATAACGCCGGCAATGGCTGGGGAGTCTGTGGGGCTGTCTGGGGGACAAGGCGCTTTCGTGCTCGTAAAGCACATAGGACAGGGCCCTGCACAGGACACGCTGACTCTTGTTAACATCGGTCCGTGTGGTATTGCAGTAATCTCAGCATGGGCTCGGGGCTTAGTATTGGTGCAGCACTCACGCTAGCACTAACCCTAGTGTTAGTGTTAGCTACGAACGGTAACATTGGCTGTTTGCACTAGCATTGCTACGGGCTCTAGCTCCGGGCATTAACATTAGCATTAGCATCCGTGTCAATGCTCACGTCGGGGCTGTGCACGGGTGCAGCATCCGTGTGAGCACCGGTGCTCGTGCCTGCTCTGTGCACGCGCGGGAGCTATTAGTACCAGATCTCGGCACCCACGGCAGCCTCTGTGTCACCGCGGTCCCCGTTAGCATGTGTGCCAGGGTCTGCCTCAGCATCTGTGTCAGCCGTGGGACTCGGTGTCAAGGTCAGCACCAGATGAATGAGCCTTACTTAGCTGCAGAACCAGCACCAGGGCCGGCACCGGTATCGATATCGGCAGGGGCGCTGGTGTTCGTGTCAGCATGAGCATCAGATTTAGTGTGAAGGTCCTGGCCCCGTGGTGTGGGGAGAGGCCGGCCCCGCAGTGGAAGCTGGTGGAGGCCCGTCTGTGCGTGCCGAGTGCTCAGGGCGTGGCAGCCGAGGACGGACACCTGCACGGGGCCCTTTCCTGCTTCTCCGCTCACCCCTGGGCTCACCTGCTATGACGCCTGCCTCTGTCCAAGGTTCTCCTGCGTTCTGCCTCCCGCCCAGAATCTTCTCTCCATGGGCCCTGCGGGCGTCCCCAGCACCCGGCGTCCTCACAACAGCCACACCTATGAGGAGGAGACCCCAGTGTTCTCGCTTCTGTGCCCCTGCAGACCCACCGCCCTGCTCGCGGTGGTCACACCCCCCGAGCCCCCCTGCCCGGCTGGCGGCAGCAACACGACGGGTCTTCAGGCTCTCTCCTGCCCGCCCTGTGCACACAAGTGGGAATCCATCCGGTGTTGCCGTTGCCTGGAGGCCTGGGCCCTCGGGCCCGCCTCTCCCCACCCCTCCTGCCTGCCACCGCCTCTGTCAGCCAGGGACATGTCCATTCCGAAAGGTCCAGGGGGCTCGGGCCCACAACGCCCTGCCCGGTCCCAGTCTTTTCTTCTCTTGCTCGCGTCGGGGCTGCAGCACGCTGCCTGTGAGTGCCGTCCCTTTGTCCTTGACACTCTGGTGCAGTCTGCAATCAGCGCGGGCGTCAGCTCCTCTGATTAGTGGCTCTTGAAGGGATTCTCCAGATTCAGCAAGAACAGCTGCCTCGTCACCGTCCGGCATCTGCTGCTCCCGGCTCGGGGGACGCACGCTTGCCTCCGAGAGCTCGGCCCCTGCTGGGCAGCGAGGACTCGCCCCTCGCCTGACCCACGATGGCACCTGTAGGGCTGGCTGGCCCAGAATACGGGGGCCAGCTGGGAGGACAGGGCGCCATCACCCAGTCCCTGCCCAATCTCCCTTTGAGGCAGGGGCTGCAGGCACAGGATGCAGACCTGGGGACCAGAGTGTGTCCCCAGGGCACTGAAACCCCACTTTTCTCCAAAACTGTGTTAGGAAATGTGTGCGTGAGTGTGTAGGTGTGCACACGTGTGTACGTGTTCCCAGACGAGGGGAGATGTTCAGAACTATAAGGTGAGACCAGAATGCCAGGCGGGACCCCAAAATATGTGCTTAAAACACAAGGTTTAAGTGAGGCCCATCGAGTCCGTCCCGAAAGCAGCAACAGATGGAAAGATGCGACCTTTCCCCAGCTTCACCTTTTCTGGATCTCGTGTCACACCAGCGGCTCGGTAAGAAAGGTTACTTCCCTGGGTGCTTGGAGAGGGGACCCCAAGAGTGAGGCTGAGGCGAGGCTAGTGGCGCCTGGATGACCCTGTGACCGTCTGCTTGGGCCGCGCGTGGTGCTGTGTGCCGTGGCCCGCAGGATCCCGGGCCCCAGTGGAGGCAGTTCTACAAGGGGGGAAACACAGGACAAGGAGACAGCGTTTGGTGCTGCGGCTCAGTCGAGGGGTTACAGCCGCGCCGCAGGAGAACAAGGGGGTCGAGCACCTGGTCCCGGTCAGTGGGCCGCCGCCAGAGCCTGGCCCGGCCGCTGGTCTCCTGACGGGTGCCGCGGGCCCACCCCCCTTCCAGCCTCTGTCCTGGGTGCTTTTCTCCAACCCACACTCACGCCTGTCCCATCTGGGTCTCCAGGCTCAGTTTATTGTATTATTATTTTTTTACTTTTTTCAAAGAGAGAGCGAGAGAGCGAGCACGAGTGAGCGAAGGGCAGGGGGAGGGAGAGAGTCTCAAGCGGGCTCACCGCTGGGGCTGACGTGGGGCTCAATCCCACGACCCTGAGTTCGCGAACCAAGACTCAGACGCTCCATCCACAGAGACACCCAGGTGCCCGCCAGGCTCGACTCAGGATGACGGGCTCAACACCTGAATTACGTCGCGTGGATTTCAGAGTTCGCCCTTCCCCGCTGCGAACACCGAAGGAACCTGTCAGAGCTTCCGCTGACCTGCGTTTTTGCGTTTCTTTTAGCCATCGTGGGACAGCCAAGTGGCACCTACGGCGGTTGTGCCTCGGGCATGACTGTGTGGTTCATCCTAGGCTCCCACGGCGCCTGCGTGAGGCCGGAGAAGCCAGAGCCAAGCGGCGCGTTCTGGCCACAGACCCGGGAGCGGCAGAGGCTGGGGAGGGAAGGAGAAGGGAGCAGCGCCGGGACGGGGCGCCAGCGAGCGTGCCCTCTGCGGAGGGAAGCACCGGGCACTGGAGAGGTGCAGCCTGGACGCACGGATGGGACACGCGGATGGGACACATGGACGGGACACAGACGGCGGCCCCCCCGCCCCGGGGCAGCCCCGTCTCCAGGTGAGCTCCTGCCGCGGGCGCAGCATCACACAGAGGCCTGTCCTCTGTCTGTAGAAAGTGGGGGACCCCACAGGGTGGACTTGTCCCCCCGCCCCGTGTCACCCCGGGGAGCAGGCAGGGGCACGGCCACCACCTCTGGCCTGCGTGCTGGCTGCTGGCCTTGTGCAGGGGCTGTGTTTTCTGGGACATCATGATCTGAGGGGCCAGCCGGACTCCAGAACCTCTGGGCTGGTCCTTCAGCCAGATCTCAAACCTACCTGCTCCCAGAAATCCTAAAGGATTTATTTCTCTCTAAAAACAAAATAAAACACAAAACCAAAACAAAACAAATAGCTTAATTTATATTTTGTGGCTTTTTAAAGGAACAATTAAACATATACAGTATTCAAAAATTATGAAAAATGTAGAACAAAAAGAATTTCTCCCACTCCTGACCTCTGCCCCTGGGTCCCCTCCGTGGGACGTGCTGGCCTCTTCCAGAAATCCGTCTCACACACACACACTCTCATACTCACTCTTTTTTTCCCTTCCACACGCTTCTCTACTGATGTGTCTCACAGGTTTTCTTAGATCGTAGTGTTAACGACTCCTTCGCGATCGTAAGGACTCTGGTTTTGGGAAAGACACCTGAAGCTCGCTCATTCTTCCTGGCGTCTGCAACGTGAGGTCACAACTCACTTCACCTCTTCCCTGCGATCTGTCAGGCTTTTGCAATGAAAACCAGTTCTGCTGAACGCGTTGGTGCACAGCCGTTCTCGTGTGCGGGGTAGCTTCCGGGAGGCCGAGTGGCCGGGCTGTGTGTGCAGCGATTTCATTTCTGTAGTTGTCACCGAGTGGGCCCCCTGGAAGCCCATCTATTTGCACCATCATGATATCGTGATGACAGAGACCCCAGATCTGTTTCCCTGCCTCCCGCCCACCACCGTGTGATCACACTTCGATCTCTGCTAAACCCACAGGCCCTAAGAACTACGGCTTCATATTCTTAGTTCATATTCCTCTTGTTCCGACTGATACGAAATTTCTCTTCACACGCACAGGCGGCCTGGATTTCCTTTTCAGTGTACTTGTAAAAATTGGCCATGTTTTCTATTGCATTGTTGGGTTTTTTTCTTATTGATCTGAAAAAATGGTGTAGATAAGAAGTTTCTATTTTTCTCCGGTATGTTGGCAAGTATTCCTGTTTGCCAATTTTGCATCGCGTTTGGCCGTACTCATCACAGTTCTCCCTGTGAACATCATTTTTTGTGTTTGTTGAGTATAATTAATTCCCCGGTTTGAGGGCTGGATGTCATACTCAGAAAGTCCTTCCGTATTCTAAGATTTTAAAAAATCACTCAGTTTTCTTGCAGTATTTTTGCAGTTTGGGTTTAAAATGTAGAAGTTGAGCATTTGTGTGAGGGGCGGGCTGTGCTGTGCTGTGCTTTGAGGACGGCAGCCCCGTCGGGGGTCTGGATGCGGGGTCGCCCGTGTTTGCTCGCCCGGGCGTGGAATCGCTCAGCACCTTCGGCTGCGCCAGCGGCTGGGGGGCTCGTTCTCCCGATGCACGTTCTGGGCCGTCACCTGTGCACTCATCCACGCGTCAGCACCAAAGTGGTGATAATTGTCGTTTTACCGTGAATGAGAGCGCCCGAGAGGGTCTGTGCTCCTTCGGAGTCTCTTCTCCAGAAGGGTCCCGGTCAGTCTCCTTTTCTGTGTCTTTTTTCTTTTCGTTTTGGCGGTCTGAACCGTATGTGCTGGCATGTCCTGCCATCCTTCTCCTCTCGGGGTCTCGGAGACCCTGTGTCAGCTCGCCGGCCTCGGGACCCCTCTGCACGTGGGAGTCTGTCCTGTGTGTTAAGGGGCGGGTGTTCGGTTACAGTGGCCGTCCACCTCTTAGGTCATGCGTGTGTCACTTCTGGCACTTTGGCCTTTATCACTTTTTCTTTGCTTATCTTGTATTTTTTTTTAAGATTTTATTCCAGAGAGAGCGAGCGTGTGTGCATGGGTGCGGGGGGCAGAGCAAGAAGCAGACTCCCCGCTGAGCAGGGAGCCCGATGCGGGGCTCGATCCTGGGACCCCGGGATCACGACCTGAGCCGAAGGCAGACACGAAACGGACTGAGCCCCCCAGGTGCCCCTTTGCTCCTCCTCGGTGAGATACTACTGCTTGCTCTGCTACGCCCTCCAAGACTGTAGGTGGACGAATTGTTTTATTTCTGGGAAAGTTTAGAAAATCGCACCCTGAATGTCGTCCTGCTCTATTACTTCACTTCTCTTTGGGGAGACGCTGCGTGCGTCCACGGGCCTCCCCGGTCCGCACTCCGAGAGCGGACGTTTTTGTCTTGCCCCCTTCTCGATCCGTTGCGTCTTCGTCTCGCCCACCACGGCCGTGTCTCGGGAGCGAGTCCCTGCTCTGTGCTGCTCCCAGGACGGCTCCCGTCCATGACGACCCTGTCTTCTGCTTGCCCTTCAGGCCCCTCTGGCTGCTGACTCCTGTGGAATCGGTCTTATTCTGCATTTATGCCCACTGAACTCACGTGTCGTCTGGCAATTTTGTTCTGTTTCCCTAATCGTTCCGCTGTCCTACTCTCCTAGACGGCTTCACGGCCTTTGCTTTTTCTCTTAATCCCCTTTCCTGTTCCCTCCTGGCTCCACTCCCAATATCAAACCTACCTACCCGAGGGCTTACACTATGGCCACCCTCTCCCTGAGACGGGGTGGAGTGTGTGGGGTCCCATCTGAGGTCAGCCCTCTGTACCCTCGGCCTTTCCCCTGCTCAAGGACAGCACCCCACCCCCACCTCCCTTGCCCAACATCATCCATTATTCTCTTAGGATCATTTCCGTTGGCGTCCAAATACTCCAACCATCCTGACGGGACAGTTGCCCTTGACGCCGGTTTCTCATATCCCGCAAGCATCTGTCACGGTTCTCGTCAGCCGTGCACGTGAGATGAGCAGAACCCAAGCACCTGCGACGTTAGCCCTCCTGCTGGCCCGGCCCACCACCCTTTCGTACAAAGGGGAACGATTGTGTCTGGTACCCCCAGTAATCGAAGTCCGTGCAGATTTAATTATCTGTGAGCCCCCACGGTCATCTCCTGTTCATGGTGACCGTTTCATGTGCCCTTTCGTTGTTGAGTGTGATTTTGTTTGTGGGGATTTTTCCGAGTCCTGCTTTGAGGTTAGGTCTTTCCAGAGAGGATTTTCCCTCGCTTCTTCAAATGCCTGCGTGTCCTCCCAAGCCCTGATCGCCATAAAACTAGTATAGCACTGTATGTTAACTATGTTAGAATTAAAATAAAATTTAAAAAAAAGAGAGAAAGAGACAAAATCTTGGCTTGAGATTCCCTGGATCACCAGGTGGTCTGTGGAATCTGAGACACAAGGATGCATGAGGACGGCCTGTGGTCTGAAAACTCAGAGGAGCTATTTTTGCCCCTTTCGCTCAAGATAGAAAACGTGGGTTCTCTTAGGAGATATTTTTCCTAATTCATCTGAAGTCATTTGGTGAGGACGATAGAAGTTTACGGAGGGAGCTCCCCTTACATCCTCTGCCCCGGGCTGGCCTCCAGCCTCACCCTGACCCTCCATGCCCCCGGGGACCATTGGAGCCAAAGGTCAAGTTCACCTGGCTTATCAAGTCCCCACAAAGCAGAATTGGCTTCTGTTATATTCTTACTTCTTGGTCAGTCCTGAGAAGCTGAGATTTCAGCGTCACTGTCCCTGTCACTGAATCCCTGCCTCGGACGGGACCCCGGGCCCTGGCTCCTCTACTGGCTCGGTGGTCATTTTCAGGGTGACATTGGACTCTCCTGGCCACGGAGCTGGCCGCGTCCTCTCACCCGGTCTGCTCTCTTCTGTCTTCTGCCTTAGGCCAATCTCTGGAGATAGAGCTTGCGTCCCGATCTTCTCCAGTTTCTGTCTGTTGTCACTCGTGGGCAGGTCATCCTACCTCAAAGGTAAACCCTGAGTTACAGCGTAGAAAGATTTGAACTTCAGCTCTCGGCCACGTAAGCTGGCATGAGCCAGGCTCCGGGAGAATGAGCTCGGCCAGTGAATGCGTAAGGCAGGGCTTTCTGTCTCAGATGCAGCACCAGCGAGGGTCTGCGGATTTATTTACATGCACTGAGTTTCAGAAGAGAGAACCAGTGCTGGAGGAATATGCCCCACAAACCCACGGAAACAGCAGACCTCCGCTTGGCAGTCCTCGCAAGTGCAAACCAGCCTGAAAAGGAATAGAAGCGATTCCACGTGCTCTAGGTCAGGGATTCTGTCTGTTTTTCCAGCTCCCACCTCCCAGGAGCCTGGCCTTCTGCATAACTCTGGAGGCTAGGTGGGGAAAGAAAAGATTTTGATCATCATTTTAAAGAAGAGATAGAGCAAAACATGAAAGAGAAAGAGGCCTGTATTTACAAAGCTGGCCATTTTGTGAATTGTGTGCTTGTTGCCCATGGGGGTTGCCTCGCAGAGTGTAGACTGGGCCCAACATGTTTCTGCTATGGGTGGGCCTCTAGGATCGCTCTGTTCTGACATCTGGGTGTACGTTACTAGAGGCCCTTCGATGCCAACATCTCCAAATGAGGGAGCAGAAGCCGTGTTGCTATTGTTACGTCTGTGCTGGTTTCAGGCTAACTTCTCAGATGTAATTCACAGGGAGCCTCAAGTTTCACAGTCTATAGATGAGGAAATAAGTGTCCATGTTGAAATGTTGGCACCTGCTGTCCCCAGCCCCTCTCCCCCGCCATAGCACTGGAGGAGACTGGACAGTGGAGCCCCAGGCTTAAAAAGGGCAGACAGGCCCGTGAGGTGGGCTGCGCTCCCTTCCCCTCACCCTCTCTTCCTTCAGGCTTCTCCTCCCTCTTGATCCACCTCGTCCCTTCTGAAGGAGGGGCCTTCATCCCGTATCTTGCCAACCAACATGTTCCTAAAACTCTGCATGAGCATCCAAGCCCTTGTAAGAATCCCTGATGGATGAGAGGTTTGAGCTGAGCTGCTTCTCTCGTCCTTGCTCTGGTGGTGTGAATAAAATACAGAGTTGTCTGTTTTCACGTACCAGGTGGAACAGAGGATTCTGAGAAATCAGATGGCTCACAGACTCTACTCGGCCCTGTTTTCACAGCATACAAGGTGGGTGACCGATTAACAGGTAAGAATGGAAGAGAAGTGTCACTGGTCCCGTATGGACGGCCTCCTCTTCGTCAACATGTGAAATCAGAGTTCAGCATGTATTAGTGAACTCATGACTCTTACGCCCAGAAGCGCATCCCTCTCAAAAACCGTGGTGTTGAAAATGAAAAGATTCATGACAGTCATAAGCTTTTGCTAGTTTGAGGGGTTCAACAGTCTATTACTGTGTAACAAATTACCATGAAGTTAGGGGCTGGAAAGAACAACCTTTGTTATCTCACGGTTTCTGTGGGTCACGAATCCAGGCATGGCTTATCTGGGCCTTCTGTTTCAGGGTCTCTCAGTGAGGGTGTCGTCTGGGGCTGTGTCTCATCTGAAGTCTCGACGGGGGAAGGATACACTTCTGAGCCCACTCGTGGGATTGTTGGTGGGACCCAGTTCCTCGAGGGTCTGCTGGAGGCCGCCTTTGGTTCTGCTTCGAGATGGCAGCTTCTGTCATCAAGCACGCCAGCCCAGATGTCCGTAGAGAGACCCGTAAAGAGATGTCCCATCTGTTTTGTTTTACTTGTTAAAAGCCAGTCCCTGGGTAGAGCCCACACTCCTAGAACATGAGTAAGAGGCTATGGCCATTGAAGAGCATGTCTGAGAGCTGTTACCCCAGCAAGGCCTGCCTGCATTCCAGCCCTCAGGGAAAGGCAGACATCGCCTTGCTTCCTCGCTATTTGGTTGTCGGTGGTCTTGGCAAGGGAGGTGCTGTCCACTGCTCGTACTCACATTGGAACCGTTGCCTGGGAGCAGAGATGCTCAAGGGCTTTCCGAGGATCCTCTCTCAGGCTGGGAGTGGGCTGGAAGGCTGTGGGCACTAAGGGAGTCTGAGCCCAGCCTCAACAGAGGCCTGGGAATGTGTCGTCACGATCCGAGACAGAGTCTAAAGGTCTTGAGACGTACGCTATCAGTGCTGGCCCATGGCTGGGGATTTTATGTACTGCAGTAATCCCCATAAAATCCTCTATCTTTAATTATCCAACCCGCAGAAACTCTTAAAATGGATGATTAAGTGGGAGATAATGAATGACTTTCCGTGCAAACCTGCACATTTGCCAATGGAAATCATTGGCTAGGAAGTGCCTGAGTGCTCATGCTGGCTGGAGACTCTGTCTCCTCATCTTCCAGAGGCCTGGGAACCTCCCATTTCTGACATACCCAGGTGCCCTGTATCTGCCGCACACCAGTCCTGAGCACTAGAATTTGGCTGCATGAGTCGGCTTCCCTGGGACAAGGCGAGGGCAGGACACCTGCTGTGGCTTGAAGCCAACAGCAAATGATGACCCGGTGTTCAGGTGGGAGATGTCTTCCTGCACACACCAGAAAGCAAAGGCGGGGGGAGGGTCTTGTTCCCCACAACCCAGAAAACTCCTGAAAGCATTTCTTTTCATTCCTAATAACTTCGCTTTAGACTTTGAGTGTGAGTGTTCTCCTGTGAGAAGCTTAGCCTGATTCTCTGCTTTTCTCTTTTCTTCCAATGGAAACAAGTGTGTGTGTGTGTGTGTGTGTGTGTGTGTGTGTGAGAGAGAGAGAGAGAGAGAGAGAGAAGAAAACGTGAGACTCCAAAAGAAGATGTTTGTTGTTAAGCTGTGTTGTCTGTCCCAGAATTACAACTCAACAGTAAGCAACAATAACACCAATGTTCTCACACCACGAGCGTTGTTCACAGAACTAGAACAATCCTGACATGTGTACAGAACCACAGAAGACCCAAGTAGCCAAAGCAACCTTGATAAAGAAAACCAAAGTTGGTGGCATCCCAATTCTGAACTTCAAGCTCTGTTACAAAGCTGTGATCATCGAGACAGTATGGTACTGGCACAAAAACAGACACATAGACCAATGGAACAGAATAGAGAGCCCAGATACGAACCCTCAACTCTATGGTCAACTAACCTTCGACAAAGCAGGAAAGAATGTCCAATGGGAAAAAGACGGTCTCTTCAACAAATGGTGTCGGGAACATTGGACAGCCGCATGCAGAAGATTGCAACGGGACCATTTCCTTACACCACAGACACAAATAGACTCAAAATGGAGGAAAGACCTAAATGCAATAGTCGGGACAAACTCTCCAGTGCCCTTGACAAGGAGGATGAGAGCCCCTTCGGGGATTAGCTGGCTCCAAAGACTGCAGCCACGACTGAGGGACCACTAGCACGACAGCAGCCTGGTGTGCCGGCTGTCGGAACCGCGCCTGTGTGTCTGTCTTCCGGAGAACGGTTTTTGCATCTCTTTATTCGTCCGTCTTCTAGATGGGGCCTCTTCCTCCGCAGAAGGCAAGGAAAGGGGAAGGTGTCACGTAAGTGGACAATCAAATTATACTTGGACAACTATTCACACTGGGGAAGCGTGCGGGACGGTGACCCCGGCTCAATGACATAACCTTGTAGCGAGTTCCTCTTTATGACTCTGGGGTTAGTCCATGGACAGTCGGTAACTCCCAGACATCAGTTATGATGACATTCATGTAGCCTCGGTTTGGTTCTGCTCAGACCCCGCAGGAATGGAAGGTCCTGCTGCAGCTGGCTGAACGCCCCTCCCCGCCCGAACGCTGGGGACAGGCTCCAGCTGCTGTGAGCCCAGCCTTGTCTTGCGGCGGCCCAGCCTGGCTTTATAGGATGAGGTCGGACCACCTCGTCGCCCGACCTCTGCCTCCGCCTGCCAGCTAGCCGAAGGTGTCTGCCCCTCCTCTCATCCCAAGCCCTCTCCCCAGCACTTAAGCTGCTTTTCCGGCAGAAGAAAAGTGTCCATGTGGCCAGGCCCCGGCCTCCACGAGGAGCACCGTAGGCCCTGACCCCATGGTCTCCTCGCCGCACACACCTCACAGCTCTCCCGCGGCCGAGGCAGCCTGAGCCAAAGCAGTTGCCATAGGGTCAACCAGAGAGCTCCCAGGTGGCGTCCATTGTGAGGCCGTGGGGCAGTGGGGGTAATGCGGGTCTTCAAAAGGAAGGAGGGGCTGAGCCTCCGCACCCCAGTCACCGGTGGGCACAGAACATTTTTTTTTTAAGATTTTATTTATTTGACAGACTGAGATCATAAGTAGGCAGAGAGGCAGGCAGAGAGAGAGAGGGAGGAGGAAGCAGGCTCCCTGCTGAGCAGAGAGCCCGATGCGGGGCTCGATCCCAGGACCCCGAGATCATGACCCGAGCAGAAGGCAGAGGCTTTAACCCACTGAGCCACCCAGGCGCCCCAGCACAGAACATTTTTACGTGGGGGTACTGGGCTCTGTAGCCAGAGAGAAGCAAAAGAGAAGCCTGTCCTCAGGGGGTCCAGCAGGCCAGGAGGAGGACACACACATGCTGTCACCGCTGGTATTTGGGGATCTCTGTGCACTCTGGGCAGCCCGGCTCTGGGATGGCGTCCCATGAAAGTGTCCTGTGGCCAGGTAGCTCATTCTCGAGGGTGGCCATAACCAAGCACACCGACGGGGGGACAGAGATTTACCTTCTCTCCGTCCTGGGGCCTGGGTGTCTGAGATCAAGCTTCTGGCTGGATTGGTTCCTCCTGGCCCTCTGTCCCCATGTCCTCACGCGGTCATCCCTCTATGTGTGTCTGTGTCTTCGTCTCCTCCTCTTATGGGGACACGAGTTGTGCTGGTTCAGGATGTACCCTAACAGCCTTGCCTCGGTCCCCTCTTTAAGGTTCCATCTCCAAATACAGCCACGTCCTGAGTACCTGAGGTCAGGGGCCGACAGACCAGCTGGCGGGGGGGGTGTCACAATTCAGCCCATAATACCAGGGTCTGTAAAGAATGAGAGATTTTAAGGCAGGGAGGAGAAAGTAATGTGTCTGGGGGGCAAGGCAGGGGAGCTGGCGATTGAGGCTGTCCCCTCTCAGTCCCCAAACCCAAAGCCCTGTTTCCCAGCTCCGTCTGCCATGAGGAGGAACCTCTGATAAGGAGGAAAGGTTTTCTTTTGCAACCACAGCATCTTTCAGAGGAAAGCTTTAATAAATAGGTTCAACATGGTTTGATACCCATTTATAAGAAGATACTAAAACAAAAATTAGAGGTAAAACATCTATTATATCAACATATAATCTGTTTGCAACTTAGGCTAATGACAGTCTTCGAACCTGTCATCTTTAGGCCAAAGGCAATGCCAACATTAGAAAAGGGAAAATGATCAATCCAGGTGTTTCCTTTCACAGGACGGTCCCAACATATTTCAAAGCTCTGGAGAGACGCGTAGGCTATGGGATCTCACGGGCTCTGTGCCCACGGAACCGACCCTGTCCACGTGGACCACGCGAGCACATCCTTGCACCTTGTGGCCCATCCCTTCCAGGTCACCCGCCTGAGTGCTGAGACCGCACGTGTGGCCGGGGCCCCCAGACAGGAGGACATGCGTGTGCCAGAGCCCGCTGGTGGCTGGAAGGTCCGGTGCTCCGGGCCTGTTCTCCACAATGTCCCATCCCCGACCCTTCCCCTGAGTGCAGCGGTGGTGGTTTCACACACATCGCGTGTGTGCGTGAGCTAGAGGTCATGGGGGCCTCCTGTCCCCGACACTTGAGCTGCCTGAGGTGACCAATGAGCTGTCGTCTGTGTGGACAGCCTTCATCTGGTGGTCGTGAGTAACAGCCCCACAGAGACGCAGGTGCCCCTGTGTCAGCCTCTTGTCTGCGCTGGGAGCCCCAGCATGCACGACGGTGCTGACACATGGTGCTCAGGGAAGTGTCACCCATCCTGGTGTGGTTCATGTCACAGTGAGGTCCAGACATCAGTGCTCAGGGTGCAGAGCGTGACCCTCCCTGCACCCTGCAGACTGGCCTTTGGGAGTGGAGGGGGAGACAGTCTGTGTGGAGAAGACCCGGACACAAGGAAGCCAAGAAGGACACCCCTGAAGCCAGGAAGTGATGCCAGGACTGTCCCTTCTGAGCAGAGACGAAGTCCAGAAGTTCAGTCCAAGAGATCACGATTCTGGGGCAGCCCTGGAGTACGGGTCCCGGAGACATTGTACATCATCACTTCACGGCTTCCCGGGAGAGATGGAGTTCCCATGGGTGCCCAGCTCTCCAGGGCTGGGATTGTTTCACGGCACCGCGAGAGCTGCCTCCCTTCTCGAGCGTCTGGTGCGGTGGGTTCACAGCCTGGAACACCACGCAGCACCTGGGACAGCTCTGTGAGCTTGCTTCCCCCCAGATGTTCCCGGTTCTCTCGCCTGTGCGCCTGCCACACAAAACAGAGCAGGAAAGATCTCGAAAGATACGTGGAGACCACTCCTGGGTTCACGAGCCTTCCTTGGCGTCCACTAGTCTCTGGACCAGTAGTGTTAGATGCGGTGGGCCAGTTACCACCTGGCAAGGAGGGAGGTCAGAGGCCTCACAGGCCCAGGGCGGATACACAGACCCCCCACATCACCGCCCCGGGCGCCGTGTATGCAGACATCGTCAGCGCGCTCCAGTCCGGCTTCCCTCGAGGAGGAATGGGCCCTGGCAGTGCGTCCCGCCAGGGCCCTGTGGAGAGCAGAACAGACTCCGTAGGTGAGCTGAAGGAGAGGGACCTCCAGGAGTCAGAGGAGGAGTAATGCCAGTATCGGCTGCGATATCCAGACGTGTGGAACCAGTGCGGGGAGGGGAGCCCGCCGTCCAGGGCCCCTGCTCCTGCGAGGGGCGCTCGCCTGGAATGGGTCTGGGCGACACCCCCAGCACCCACACCGCAGGACGACAAGCCACCGCTGGAAGGAGCTTGAGATCCACCCGGAGTCCTGGGCCAGCTGTCAGAATGGGATCTTGCCTGGGGCACCCGAGGGTCCATGCTCGTGGGGACAGGCAGGAACTCTGAGAGCCTTCCCTGTCCCGACCACCCCCAGCTATGGTCCGGGGCAGTTCAGTCTGGGATTCCCATTTCCATTCCGGAGATGAGGGTGTTAACTCCAGCCGCCCACGGTGACCGGAGGCTCCGTTCAGACGGCTCAGGGGAGGCTGATGTGCTGCATCTCTCAACAGTTCCTGAACGTAGACGATGAATGAGTGAAATTCCCAGATAAAATGGTAAAATCAGAGATACTCATTTGCCACAAGATTCTGCGTTTTGAACACTTAGCTTACATTGGAGAATATTTATCAAATATGCAAATCATACAAAATTAACATGTTGCATAGTTAATCTCGTCTCCAAGAGATTGCAAGAGCTTTAAAGATTGCGTGTCTTTGTGCACTAATTTCACTTTCAGCAATTTATACTAAGAAAGTAATCAGATGCACAAAATGATTTATGCACAGGTCCATCTTTGCAGATTAATTAGGACTCTGTAACAATTAGGGACTACCTAAATGTCCAGCAATAAGGGCCTCATTAAATAAGCTGTGATAGGTCTCTAAAACAAAATAGAATCGATTTATGTAAACAAGTACATTTAATGATATTCACAGAGTGCTAGCAAGTAAACAGTAGATGGTATAACGTGTCAATTATATATTTTATGTGCTTGTGTTTTAAAGAGGAAGGGGAAGAATGAGAACAAGAAAGAGAGCGGTCTAGGAAAACGTGCTGTGGGATATCATGGGTCGTATTTATGCCCCTCAGATTTCCTGTTAGGAATAGAGGGGATCATCACACATCTCCGCAGCCTCTGACAGTGACGAAAATGTAACGAGGAATGAGCCTGGGGCCATGAGATAGTCCGCAATGGGGCTAAAAAAGTTTAACTCTATAAAAGAATACAAAAAAATAAAAAAGATAAGAGAAAAAATTAAAAAAGAAATTATTTTACAAGTGATTTTATTTTTGTGTTCTGTGATCTCAATACAAGTTATCGATGAGACTTAAATTCTCCAAAAACATTGTCTTAAAAGCTCTTCGCTATTATTCATTTTGTGCAACGAAGGCAGTTCAGAGCACGTCTAAGGGTGGCGCCAGGTCTGGTCACCACGTCCTTGGAGGAGCCCCGATGAGCTGGGCGGAGACTCAGTGAAGAAGCCATGGTGAAGATTCTGGAAATGGGCCATAGACTCGGTGGAAATGTGTACCGAGAAGGCCTGTGGGGGTGCAAAAGGTGCCTTCAGGTGCTGGAAGGCTGTCGTGGCTCAGAGGGAAGACCCAGAGCCAGGGCAATGGGAAGGACTCAGTTTGCCCAGTGGAAGACCGATACTTGCGCGTGGACTGGTGGGATGGTGGGCGCCCGGCCGCTAGGAGAAGGGGCATGGGTCCCTCACTGGGGTCTCCGGCTAAGTCCTCCTCCTTCCCTGTGTCACCGAGGGCCCAGCCCTGCATTACCTTTGCCACCTCCAAGGGTGGGGCCGTTTTGCCCCTGCACCTGTCTCCCCGCGTGCAGACTCAGTGGGGGGCGGCTCCGACCGGTGGCTAGGGTGGGGGTGGGAGTCGCTGTCGCCGGCACGCACATCAGGCCCTTCATTCGCCAGCTCCGTCCACGCCCGGAAGACAGACCCAACACCCTGGGGAAGATCATCCCAAGAGGGGGTGGGTTGGAAATCTGTCCAGAAAATAAATATGAAGGGAATAGTAAGAAAATGCGTATTTTTCTCCACCAGCCAACGAAACATGACATGACCACAATGATGATAATTTTAAAAATGGTAAATAAATCAAGTGTTGATTATGTCGAGGCTGCATGATCACGCGATGGGACGCTGTCCACTGCTCCCTGGAATTCTGCAACGCCATCCAAAGAGAAGCACTCCTTAGCGTACCAAAGAAACTTAATAGCATCAGTTTTCCTAACAGATTGTTTAAAAACTGTTATATTCAAACCATTCTTTCCGAGTACACCTTTTGCCCCCGTCTTTTCAAGCTACTTCCCTCCAGTTCTAACTTGGCCGAGCTCTGCTGCGTTCTCACTCGGGAAGTTTCTCAGTTTATTGATAATGTGAATGGCTCTCTTGCATCCCTTTCATGACTCGAAACCTACCCTTAGTATCATAGTGTCAGGGTCTCCTTGGAGCTGATTGGCGCCGTATTTGCCCATATTCTTGCACGTTTGCAACATCAGACTGTCCCTGACTGATGGGCTGAGGAGATGTTGACCCCACGGGCAGGACAGTGAACACAGGCTGTAGCTTGAACGTCCTCGGTGGGTGTCTCAGGCTTCCATGTGGAATCCTACAGCTGAAGGAGCTCAGATGGTGGAATGAGCCATCCGAGGACGCGGGGGCCCCTTCCGTCTCTGGGGCCAGTGAAGGCGGCATCCGGTGGGCTTCACGTGGCCCAGCTGTTTTGGGACCCAGACGGTGCAGGTGTTAGAAAGGTAGTAACAAACCCAGGGGAGGGAAGAAGCACCCCAGAATCAAGCACATGATTACTTCTGCAACGAGACATGAATATTCACATTAAGTGGAATAAATAGACTAAAAATAGCCTCCTGTCAGTTCAGGACAGAATTTAACACTACATGAGCCTGGAAAGCATTTGGGGTTTGCGGTTGGGTCTGGAAGGAAGGGTCTGTGGATGGTACCGTGT
>RCUC01076109.1:0-14725 GCA_003697995.1 Taxidea taxus jeffersonii
CAAAAAATTCTTCTATATATCACAATTGTTTAAAGCCAAATTACCTAACATCCCATAAAGATCAAGCAAAAAGCATTTGTGCTTGTCAGCCTGCTCTAAAAGGTGAATTTAAAAATACCAGCAGACATTTCACTTAGTCTTCTCAACAGGTTCTTGGAATCTATACACATCATATACTTTTCTTTTTTGTTACTGATTTATTTCTCCTTACCCTCCTTTGTGAGAATAAAGGATATTACAGAAGGGTTCATTCATTTTAATGTGTAAAATACATTGATCTTCTCTAAATACATATCATCACGAAGATGCCCTCAAAAGTACTCCAGCCGGATACTTACACGAGCTCTATTTTCCTTGAATTTTCATTTTATTTCTCATCATACTCATTTTAACAAATCCCCATTCACTGATTAAAGCAAAGCATCAACACTCTTCATATAAAACAACACTGACTTGAAATCTGGAGAAATATTTCAGGGAGCTTCTAAAAATTCTATTCCATTCTCCACTGCAATTCAACACGTTGTCCGTGCTGAGCAGATGGACCCTCATCTCAGAACTGTTTTAAGATCCACGATAACCTCCTGTCCCAAGTACACAGACACCTGCTCACGGCACCACAGCAGCCTGGCCTGACTCAGCTGCAGCTGCGCCTGAGGCCTCGAAGTTTAAAGTGATCTGGGTAGAAACAGAGCCATGTAAGGAAGAATACGTTTTTCTTATCAAAGTAGCATGGTATCTGTTTCTCACAATATGGGAGAAGCTAACAGATGTTAGAAATAAAGAAAGATTAAGTCTGGTACTTCCATTTTATTGGATACCTACTGCGTCATTGAGCACTTACCTGGATAATATCGGGCAAGGCCCGTGGCACTGCCAAACACCTGCCACAGCAATGAAGGATCTTCCTCTCGATTTTTTTTGAAAACTTCATCTAAGGCACTTGTCCAGTTGAGTTCATTTAACACAATCGTTGCTGATGAAAAAAAAAAAAAAGAAAAAAGGAAAAATCCAAATTTATTATTACTATTTGAATCCGTCATGTATTTGCCAAATAATGTTCTATCTTTTCATCAGATTATCTCTGAAAGTGCTCTAACGCCATGCTTGTCAAAGGGTTTGGACAAGGAGTTATTTCTCCAGACAAATTTTTATATGACGCAAGCCACATTGACCATCTGGGCTGGGTAACTCTGCTGTGGGAGCTATTCTGTGCTTTGTGGATTGTTTAGCAGCACCTATGGCCTCTATCCATTAGATGTCAGTAACCAACCCCCCCCCATCCCTACCAGCTGTGATAATAAGCACCATGTTTCCCCGACATTGTCAGAATACAAACAAAACTGCCCCCTGTGGAGAATCACTGTGATACACAGAATAAGCAATAGCAGCTCTCCTGGTTGAGCAGGGGTATGGGGGGATGCACACTTCCCCTTGAAGCAGCTCAGCTCTGAAGAAGAAACCTACCGAGCGCCTCAGGACAGAGTTTAATGGTCACACTTCCCTCAATTACTGATGATTCTCTGTAACACTCTAACATAATTTGGTCCTTACCGGAATTGGGGGGAAAAAAAAAAAGATGTTTGCCATCTAACATAGTCTATTAACTGTGTTTACACAACAACAAATGTATGCATCTTGACAAAGAGAAAATTCATTCAGAGGCTTGACAATACCAATGCTAGAAATCCAAAGTAGCTGATGCTTTACTACTACATTTTTTTTAAAGATTTTATTTATTTATTTGACAGAGAGAGATCTCAAGTAGACAGAGAGGCAGGCAGAGAGAGAGAAGAGGGGGGAAGCAGGCTCCCTGCCGAGCAGAGCCTGATGCGGGCTTGATCTCAGGACCCTGGGATCATGACCGGAGCTGAAGGCAGAGGTTTACCCACTGAGCCACCCTGGCGCCCCTATACTACTACCTTTGTGAGCAATGGTTCTTTTTCTCTGGTTAGTTCAATTAAATATTAGAAAATGAAGCTACCAAGGGTCAGGACACGGATTTTGATTCTTACTTACAACTACTGATTGAACTTGGATAGGTACTAAAAACATCTGCCATCCATTGTAATGAAAGAGAAGCGACCATAAGGTGGGGTTTAGTGTTACCATTATGGGGCTCTGTGATCAGAGCATCTTATTTCTAACACAGTGAACCTTTACTTAGCCTAGAATATTATTTTTCACTTACACAAAAGGATGACATACATCATCACACGTCTTTTTCCCCCCATTATATGGAATATATGTACCATGCCCCCAGCAGATCAGGAGACTGGACCATTGTGCACTTGAGAATCTATGGTCAAGCCTAAACAGTGAAAATGTGTGTGGGATAAGGACTGGAAATACTGCTTAATTTCTATTTTCTGGGACCACAGCAAGTGAAGGAAGCAAATGCAGTCAAGGTTAAATCACACCCAATATTCTGTAAAGGTCAAAGAAACAAAAGAATTCCTAACAAGAAAGATGCACAGCATATGTGTTTATATTTTTAAGCTTATCATTTACAAAAAAAAATGAAAACAAGGGTATTGTGAAATTGTCCTGGGACGGGCATCCAAATGCATTTCTCATTATTGAGAACTAACAAGATTTCCATCTTTATGGATGTGATTACTTGCAGAAAGTTCAGTTGTGTGTGTGAATATTCATGAGCTGGGTCAGATCCACGGTGTGTCTGAGATACTAGTGAATTTATATTCAAAAGCATGATCCAATGAACATTAAGTGACCCATTATATAAAAATTCATATTCACATAGATAACCTGAACTAATACTATTCATGAATATTTATAGTTATATACAAAACATCACAGAAAAACAGGAACATTGTACTTCTCTTTAAACATTCATGAATTTTACAGTAATATTCTACTGAACAAATAATCATGTTTATTTATGATTCAGATACACTTTATTAGTTCCCAATCTACTCTAGCTATCTCTTCAATTTCCTTCACTCTTTAATTCACATCAAGCAACAACTGATATCTAATTATTTTTAATAAAGTTTTATTTGTTTTCAAGGCTGCTAATTGTTTTCTTAGTTTTATTTGATAACAACTATTAAATATCAGGCTTTGATATGCTGATTGTTAATTATACTTTAGGTACTGGGGGGAAGTCAACCTCTGAAAATTTTTTTAAGATTTTATTTATTTATTTGACACAGAGAGAGATAGCTGGAAAGGGAACATAAGCAGGGGAGGGAGTGGGGGAGGGAGGAGCAGACTCCCTGCTGAGCAGGGAACCTGATGCTGGACTCCATCCTAGAACCCTGGAATCATGACCTGAGCTGAAGGCAGATGCTTAACTGAGCCACCCAGGCGCCCTGGAATATTCTTTTTTTTTTTTTAATATTTTTTATTTATTCATTTGACAGAGAGATCACAAGTAGGCAGAGAGGCAGGCAGAGACAGAGAGAAGGGGAAGCAGGCTCCCTGCTGAGCAGAGAGCCTGATGTGGGGCTCCATCCCAGGACCTTGGGATCATGACCGGAGCCGAAGGCAGAGGCCTTAAACCACTGAGCCACCCAGGTGCCCCTGGAATATTCTTATTACTGTGATGGGTCTTAAAGTTTGCAGTTTATGTATCTGAAAATTCCTTTGCAGATAAGACATTAATGAAGTAGGTACCAAAATGTTTTTCTCAAAACTTGTTCATCTGCAAATGAGCCAAGGACATAAAGAATCTACAGTAATAGGCGCCTGAACAAATTTTAAGTTCCACTCAAATGAGAGAAAGGGAACTGTATCTCTGTCAGATGTGCAAAGCTTAATCCCAGATTAGGGCTACAGATGCTTCCATTTGCCCTCATCTATTTATCAAGATTTCCTTAGTGCCATCACTATTCTGTTAGTCATTATCTTTACTTGAACATCTAAAGCAAGAAATCAAAATCAAAGAATCTTGCGGGAGTGCAAAGTTAGCTCCAGTCTTTCTTCAGAAAACTTGAGAGAGACATTTAGAGAGAACAATCATACTGTTCCAATTCCTGAAAACACCAAAACTACAAAGTAAAATAAATTGCTTCATCAGAAATTAATTTTTTCTCCAATTATGCTGAGCAAGTTAAAAATGTATTTAAAAAAATATGTAAAGCATCAAAGCCAACCGGAACGTGTGAATGCTATTTTAGACCCCTCTTGGCTATTTGGCTTTATTTTTAGATCCATGCTATGTATTAATTAGATTAATACATCTATCTTATTTTAGTTTCTTAAACTGGGTTCCTAAAGTGAACAAACTTTTATCTGCTTAACCTTATAAAATTAAATAGCTTTTTCAGAATCATTTAGTGTCTCATCTCTCTCCATTTCTATGCCATTAGCATAACTCAGGCTGCACAATACTGAAATAACTGGGTAATCTGCAGATGATAGAAGAGTGAAACTAATGCAGATTATTGGCCCTGGTAAAATGAAGTTTATGCCATTTCCTGAATCTACTCTCTTGCTCTGCTACTTCCTGCTTCTTCTTGCTTCTGCTACTTATAATTGCCTACACTTTTTTTCTTTCTTTCTTTCTCTCTCTCTCTTATTTAAATTCATAAGGAGACCTGACTTAGGAAGATGTTTTTAAGTAATTCTTCTGGCACAACTGTGTAGAAAGCCTGGTGCATTACAAAAGTTAAAAGTTACTGTTAGATTCTTTGTTTGCTTCATATTACCAAGTGTTTATGTGGTTATGTTGTGCCTTTCTGTCCTCAACCAGTATTTTCAGTCTCTTTCTCTTCCCTAAGACCATATACTTAAAAGATATAAAACATAATGTTTTTATGATGAAAAAAAAAATGAGCCCAAATACCTCAGCAAATTATTTTTAACAAATATTACTGTTCAACAGATATATGAAAATATATTATTCTTTCAGATAGACTCAACACTCAATGAGTAATTGTGGCATCCTGACTCACTAAAATTCAACATACTTTGTTTGCCTTTGTCATTGAATATTACTAAGACTTTTGAAAGCAATTACTTTTCTGTAAGTCACAATCTTTATTTGAATGTCTTCACAAAGAAACCAAAATGCAAAGTATTTCATCTAATTAAAGAAAGTATGATGTAAATTGGTAGCCAAAAAATATTTCATATAGTAATTTAAAAATAATTTTTTTAAGAAATCTTACAATATTTCTTGGCCCCAAACAGAACTTCATGCTTTTAGACAGATATACTTAAGAACACAGATAACAGCTCTGCTACTTTTCTATAGGTTTAACAATCTTTAAAATATCTTATTTCATATTTTCAATTACACATTGTGTCCGTATTGCATTATTTAACATACGCTACATTGACTCATGCCCTTTTACTCACTGCTCCTGCAATCTTCTAATGTTCTCCATTCACACCAACTTTGAATTTCTCGGTTGAACAAATCTTACAAGCACACGAGTGGCCTACATTTTTTTTCCCCACTGTGGAAGAGGAACTGGTCTATAGTGATCTAGCCCTGACCCTAGTGCCAATTACTAGTGAACTTAACTAAGTGTCTTATGGCTGTGTGAAGAATAAGGTTAGTCCTCATTTTATGACCACTTCTAAGAAATGGAGATTTTTATCTTTGTAAGAATGTTTTATTTTGAGAAAAAAAAAAAAAAAGTATTTTATACATATGCAAGCCTAAGCCTGTTAGAAGCCGTGAATGCTGGAAAAGTCAACCTTGACTGGGCCTCTATTCTGAATGGTAGGACAGGATTTCACTGTTAATTGATTCAGAAGGCCAAGCATCCATCTCTATTCTTCCTATAGTTAGCTTTCAAAAGCATGGCCTTGGTGTTCAGCAATTCTCTTTCAGAATATTCTATTGTTCAATCTGGCTTCTCAAGGGAACAAAGAAAAATCTAATTTGTAACAGGACAAAAGAAGTACCTTACATTTCCTGCTAATTCTTCTAAGATACAGGACTTAAACCTACATCAGACTTATGACACGGATTATAGAATCACTGACAAGTTCTGAATCCCATTTTCCTCCACAAATTTCAACCCAAACAGCGTCACACTAATGCTCCCATTTAAATTTGAAGACATTTTCTTGACTTAGTCAAGGTTCAAGGCTTCATCATGCTTTCAACGCATCATATGACTATTTGAAAAACCTTAAGATTATTTGTAATGCCCATAAATGTCAACTACATCTTTCAAATGAAACAGATAAAAGCTAGTAAAAATAAAGAAAAAAATGTAGTGGGATTTATTCAAAATATAAAATAACTTTGGTAAGTCTACATCAAAAATGCATTTTCTAAAATACAAGACAGTTTTAACCAGTCTTAGGTAAGACCTATAGATATTAAAGCCATGAAACAAAACAGATACTAAAATTACTTTTGTTTAACCATGCTAAATATGTTACAATTACATAAGTAAAAAACAGAAGAACTGGTGAAAATGTTTAATATACTATTTCCACTTAACTAATAATACTGCTGTACCATAGCCTTGAATTTAGGTAACATTGGTATAGGTTATTTAAACTATAGCCACTGATAAAGTCAGTGATATTTAATTAACCACATACTGTGGCAGGAAGTACATTATGCCATTTAACTTGTAGAATGGCACTTTGAGATACTAACAGTATCTCCTTCTTTATGACAAAAATAAAACCTAGGAAAGACTTTCAATTTGACAAAACAAAAAACACAGTGAGAGCTTTAGAGAAAGCACTCAATGTGTCCGATTCTAAAATTTGTACTATTTATGAGCAACCTATTTTTTTTTAAGATTTTATTTATTTATTTGTCAGAGAGAGAGAGAGAACGAGCACAGGCAGACAGAGAGGCAGGCAGAGCAAGGAGCCCGATGTGGGACTCGATCCCAGGATGCTGGGATCATGACCTGAGCCGAAGGCAGCCGCTTAGCCAACTGAGCCACCCAGGCGTCCCTATGAGCAACCTATTTCTAAGCTTTCATTATATATGTAGCTCTGATTATTTAAAACCTTAAATATGAAAAAAAAAAAAAACCTATACTTTTGTAGCACACTGTTTCTCAATTGAGACCACTATTCCTCCCCATGGAATAGTCAGCAGCAATGCCTAGAGACAGTGTGATTGTCAAGATCCGCAAGCGCCTACTAGAATCTAGTAGGGGGAGACCAGGGATGGTCTGACCATCTTGCCGTGCACAGGAGGACCCCACCACAGAGAATTACCAGTTCAAACAGTCAACAATGCCAGGTTGGGGAATCTTGCTCAAGTACAACTACAAACACAGGACATTAATGCACTTTTTAAAAAAAGCAATATTCTCTCTTGGGGTGCCTGGGTGGCTCAGTGGGTTAAGCCTCTGCCTTCGGCTTAGGTCATGATCTCAGGGTCTTGAGATCGAGCCCCACATAGGGCTCTCTGCTCGGCAGGGAGCCTGTTTCCCCCCTCTCTCTCTGCCTGCTTCTCTGCTTACTTGTGATCTCTCTGTCAAAAAATAAAAAAAGAAAAAAGAAAATTAAAAAAGTAAAAGGCAATATTCTCCAGGTGCATGGGTGGCTCAGGCATTAAGTGTCTGCCTTCGGCTCAGGTCATAATCCTGGGGTTCTGGGATCGAACCCTGCATCGGGCTCCCTGCCCAGTGGGAAGCCTGTTTCTCCCTCCTCCGCTCCCTGTTTGTGTTCCCTCTCTCCTTGTGTCTCTCTCTGTCTCTCTGTTAAATAAATAAATAAGTAAAATGTTAAAAAAATAATCTATTCAATGAACAGTGTCAACACAAAGCCAAAAGAAAATTTCTTCAAAGTGAAAGTTAATATAATTTAAAAACACTACTTCATGATAGCAAATTAATACTTTGGGCCACGTTATCATATTCTTTGGTTTGGACAAATTTTCATTTTAGTCTCAAATTCTAAGACACTCTTCTCACACCTGAGTAAGTAAGGGTTTCAAAGCCACTTTTTAGTATCATTAAATATCATCCTTTACCACCCCATTTTTGGGCATTGACAGAATATTACAGTTTTGCTTTATTTTTTCTTTTAATGAGTGAATGCTTACTATGTGATTTTAAACTAAACTGATTTTATCTTCATAGCAAATGTTCATTTTATCCTATAGTATATAAGGTAGTTATTAAGTTATATTTAAGAGCTGAGCTGAACCAGATGTCACTAATTTTATTCATCAACTTCAACTCTAAAAAGAAAAATGCTAATAACAAGAAATCCACTGATCCAATTAAGTATACACACAAAAGAATCCACTTTAAGGACCAGACAGTGTGCATAAATATTAAAATGAACGAATCCTTTCAGTGGATTTGGCTAATGGAATCTCATCTAATCCCAGTGTAAATGAAAGGTTAATAAGGTACAGGGAGATTGGAGGACCAAATCTCATCTCTCTAATCACGTCTCCGGCACCAGAATCTACCTCCCACTGGGGAAGGCTGAACAGAAGGCTCCAAAGGCACATGTGGACCCTGATGAGGAGATAAGCCATATTCCTACAGTGAATTTGGTACAAATATTAAAAGGCGCTTGTCCTTGTCAGTTCTCTAACCTCCATATTACAGAGATTTCTGGCCTTGCTCCCTCTCTTTAGTTTCCCATAGACAGAGCACCTGGCTAATGCCCAGAACCCAGCTGTTCTGCTTTAATGAAATCTGCAAATTATGGCATGCATAGAAAGAGCTCAGAAGAAATCCACTTTGTCATTACAGAAAATAAGAATAATGCAAGGGAAATGGAAGACACTGGGATCTAATGTCATGTTTATTAACTGAAGGATTTTAATGTCACTTCCAATAAAATGGTAATTACTTGTAAGATTCTTCTTGGAGGCTTGTAGGGATTCTGCTTAAGAAATATTTTAAGTATAGGAAACAAGAAAAACCTTTGTTTTATCCTTCAGGCATTCTAAGTTTTTCCGTTTTTAGTATCATCAAGACCAAATAAATGATCAGTAACTTCAGTAGCCAAGAGTCTTTATCACTGGTACAACAGGCTACTTTAATTATTTAACCCCTTGTGTTTCTGTTTTCATCTGGGGGGAAAAAAAACAAAACTCAAATACAGTAAGGACCCTAGATGATCTGCAGGCTTAGTGTGAACACCCAACAAGTTTACGACTAAAATGCAATCGTGAACAACGGCTATGATTATCATTCTTTCCTCAGCTGCTTAAAAACCTGTGTGGTACATATCTCCTTCAGCTGTTCGACACAGATGAAAGATTCCTTCCACGGCTCAGCGTATTATTCTAGTCCTGTCAGTTATTTTACTTGAACTGCAACATTCCTTTTATAGACAGCAATGAGACTGTAATTCTATTTATTTTGTAATGAACCCACTTCCCTTCCATCTGCTTTATTTAGAAGCTCTCACATGGAGAGGTATTCTTCACTGGAATCATGTGACTGAAATATTGTCATTTAAAATGTGAAGACATAATGTGTAAATATAAACCAGCAATTTTGGAGTAATTGCCCGAAGATGATCCAATTTCTCCCAATGATACTATTCCAATGTCATTTTTATCATAAATTCGAATATTTGTAATTAAAATTGTTTTTCAAAAGCTAAATACCTATTACTATCAGTCTTTTTATTTCAGTAAACACAGAGCCTGCTAAATTTTGAACAAATGAAAATACATAAAAATGCCCTAAACATCTTTAATTTAAACTTTTAAAAGTGAAATAAAATATGGGAATTTCCCCCCAAAAAATAAATTCTGAGACCAGTCAAATGGAGTTGGGAGCCCTATGGGAATATTCAATTAAGACCAAATTTTAAACACCTCAGATTGAGGGTTTTGGGTTTCTTTTAAACACATATAATATTTTCCTTTTGGGATCCTTTCCTCAAATACTTAGCATTTATGACTTTTCTATGTGAATATATGTTGTGTAAGCAAAGACTATGCTCACTGACTGCCTTCCCACTCATAGACCCCAGGTCTTGATGCCAGAAGGAACTACCTGACCTTAGGAAAATCACCCTCTCTCAAACTTCCTTTTCCTCACCTGCACTAATGAGAGCGTCTGCTTCACAGAGCCGTGTTCAAGATTACATCAACTCTGTGACTTACTAACTGCACAAGAAATACCCCCAGTCCTTACCATTTATCATCTTATTTACCTCTTAATATCCAGCATACAAATGATTTTTTAAAAATATCTTAAAGGAGGCACCTAGGTGGCTCATTTTTTATTTCAGCTCAGATCCTGATCTCAGGGTCCTTAGATCAAGCCCCACGTTGGGTTCTCCCCCAGCATGGACTCTGCGTGAGATTCTCTCTCCTTCTCCATTTGCCCCTCCCACTACTTGTGCACCCGCTCTCCTTCTTTCTCTCTCTCTCTCAAATCTCAAAAAAAAACCCACAAAAATAAAAATACCCTGATGGAACAATTCTGACAGAGCTGCTAAAATGCTAGGAGGAGGAATTAAAACCTTGTGTTCTCCCCTTACCTCAAAGAACATTTGCTCTCACTTTGGCCCCACATTAATGGCCAACAACACTACCTCATTTTACATTACATGAAGAAAAAAGTGTGTTAACTCTTCCAAAACCACTGACATTATAAGAAAAGGCAAACTGAAAGAGAGGGAAAAAAAAAAAAAAAGAAACAATGATATCATTTAATGTACCACGTAATTTGGGGGAGGAGGTAATTTTTGGCAACGGGATACTTCCAGCGCTCCTGAAATCAAACCACATTGGTGTAGGCAGCCCTGAATACAGCAGAGACACACTGAAATTCTGGTGGGAGAAAGTGTGTCAGATCTAATAGACGTACGGAAGCCACACACGTACACGTGTGTGGGGAGTTCTGAACACACAGTCTGGTAAAGCTGAGAAGAAACTGGGGCTGAGAATTACAGGCCAAATTAGACCTAGGAAACCCCTCGCCTTAGCTCGCAGACTGCCTAACTGCATAGGCAATTCAGCCTCTAGGTGTAAAACTGGACTGAATTCACTAACAAGGTTCATAAAATACTAGAGCTAACAAGACACGGCTGAGGAAGAAGGATAACAAGGCTCCTGGGGAACAGAGTGATTTGGTCAGTGAGGCCCGGGCTGCCTGGTGTGTAGGGGTTTGTGTCAACCAGTTTCAGAAGGAAGAGTTGCCTGGTTATTTTAAGGTGGAAAGAGCAGAGGCACTGAAACATGGTATGTGGTAGCCGCAAACAAGAGCAATCCATGCACTAATTTCACAGTGAAAACAAAACAAATCTAAGATACTGAACTAGATTGCTACAGATAGACTTGTGAATAAAAATCAAACATTTTTTTCTTTTTTTCAAGATTTTATTTATTTATTTGCAGAGACAGAACGAGAGGGAACACAAGCAGGGGGAGTGGGAGAAGGAGAAGCAGGCTTGCTGCCGAGCAGGGAGCCCAACGTGGGGCTTGATCCCAGGACCCTGGGATCATGAGCTGAGCTGAAGGCAGACGCTTAATGAATGAGCCACCCAGGCGCCCCTCTAATATCATTTCTAAGACATGAGGTTAATATCCTTGTATCTTTGCTTGCACATGAATAGAGAATTGTCCCTGTGCATCCAGCATACACAGCAGCAGAACCCTTAGGACATACTTTGCTACTTATACAAATAGACATCTACAAAAGTACATCAACTGTCAGCTTTCAGGATACTTACATCACAGTGAGCATGATTTGTTCAGATTTTAATGTACATGTTACAGTTACTGACACATGAAATTTATATTTATCAGTGCTGGCTACGGTGTTCACCAAATGATTTAATAATGAATTGTTTTTTTTCTATTTTAATGAATCAGTTGTTCAATAATAAATTAATAAATCATACCTAAATACCCCACAAAAGCTTAAATTTATCAAAATCAAACGGGGAAGAAGCTCATGTTATTTTGACATAGTTTTAAAATATAAACAATTCAAGACCTGCTCAAAAAAAAAATCATTTGCACAAACTATTAGAAACGGCTTAAAGGTTTCTGACCTGTGAAACCTAACAAGATGGTAAAGGACCAGGTCATGTTGGTGCTAGCCCCTACGTACTTATCTTCTCTTACTCTAGGGCCACGTTCACTTAGGTCTTAAGCAATAAACTTCGGATAGTCTCCCTGCTTCCAATTTTGCCTCCCTTTCACCCATCCCTTCCACTGTTGCCACAGTGCTCTACTCTGCAAATGCCCTCCCTAATTCTAAGTCTTCCGTTATTCTCCATAAAAGCTGGTCTTACCTGGTTGTCTTCTCAGTCTCCCAGTTGGGTCTTCCATTGCTTTTCCATGTGCCATATACCCAAGCCCTAATGAGATTTGTGCCTTCCTCCAAGCAAGCAGTGCTGCTGCCTGCCTCCCACAGCACTGCACATACTGTCTTCTGGCTTTGGACTCGGTCTACCATTCCCATTCGTCAACCTCCTCCCTTCTTTCTTAGGACAGCAGGCATCACCTTCTCTGTGGGGTCTTCTGTGATTTTTCCACCCCATCTGCCCCTCATTTAGCAGACAATAAACCTCCCCACTCTCCTACAGCTTCTTCTGTAAACCTCAATCACATGCTTCCCACATTTCACCATCCTTGTTTATTTGCATGCTTCCTTATTATACTCTCCATTACTAGGGTAGACATTAGGTTATTTATTTTTCCTCCAATGCCTAGAACATGGTGGAAAAGGTAATGGGATAGGACCATTCTGTGTTTAATACGCAGTTATACATACAACACTGGGCAAACTAAACAAATGGATGAAGGTTCTAGTTTTCCAGGTAGAAGATGGAAAGAACAGTACCTAGGATATCTAGAGTGGTTAGGAAAATGCAAATAATGCTATGTTTAATGCATAGTAGGAATTCAAGGAACAGTAATGATTAACTTGGGTAATTACTCAAAAATAGTTTTAAGTAAATGAAAGACTAAATGAATATGTTAATTGTAGTCTCATGTGTTAGGTCACCTTTTGAAGTTAGAGGTAATTTTCAGTAAAGGGTAAAACACTTTTAGTTTAACCTTCATTATGCTACACTTTAAGCAGGTACAAATGACCCAAGAATTCCTTCTCTTCCCTTCAATTCAAAGTGACAGGCGAGTGTTATCAGCATCTGAACTGAGGAGTCCCATCACTCTGGTCATCTCTTTGGCTTCACTTCAAGTTCAGTAATAGATCAACCCCTTTTAATACACACATTTTGAAAAAGTTGGTGTATACACACCGTAGCCCAGTTATTAGGAAGCCTTCTAAGTCAACGAAAATATCCAAGAAGCTCCCTATTTAAGTATCTCCCAATTTGTGTGCTTCCTTTCTTACTCCCCTAATTTCTATCCTACACTCATCTAACAAACATTTATTGACCTTCTCTTCTGTGTCAGGCACTGATCTAAGCCCTTGAGCAGGAGTTGGCAAACATTTTCCTTGAAAAAATTTTAGGTCTATGGCCCACATAGTCTCTGCCTCAGTGACTCACATGGAAGCTGTAGAAAAAAGCTGCCAGAAGCCACACATTAATGAATGGATGTAACTTTGTCCCCATAAAACTTTATTTACACGGCTCAAGTTTAAAAAAAAAAAAAGACAAAAAAGTGTTGGCGAAGACATGGAGAAAACAGAACCATTGTACACGGTTGATAAGAACACAGACTGGTACAGCCGCCATAGAAAACAGTATGGACCTTCCTCAAAAAATTATTAATAGAAATACCCTATGCTCCACTAATTCCACTTATGGATATTAACCTAAAAAAATAGCAACACATAATTTGAAAAGACATATGCACTCCTTTGTTTACTGCAGCATTCTTTATAACAGCCAAGCTATGGAAGGAACCTAAGTGTCCATCAATAGAGAAACAGGTAAAGAACATGTAGTATACACATACATACATATGTATTTTATATACACAATTACGCACCCATAGAAAAGGATGAGATCTTGCTATTCGAGACAACATGTATATTACTAAAGGGTATTATTATGCTAAGTCAGTCTGAGATTTGATTATGATTTCAGTCATAAGTTTTATCAAAAATGACACAAATTAATAAACAAAGAGCAGATTCAAACTTCTATATCCAGAGAACAACCTGATGGTTGCCAGAGGGGATAGGGGCTGGCAAAACTGGATGAAGGGAGTGGAAGATATAGACCTCCAGTTATAGAGTAAGTCACAGGAATTTAAAAAAAAGTTACAAAAAAGTCCAAAGCATATTAAATACGTCAATGATAGAATAGTGTAGTGATGTGTGGGGACAGATGGGAGGTACACTTATGGTGAACATAATGATGTAAAAACCTACCAAATCACTGTGTTGTACCCCTGGAACTAATATAACACTGTTTGTCAACTATACTCAAATAAAAAGATATACAAGTAACACGTTAATTACAAGTAAGTGGTGGGTCAGTGGGGCAGTATTAGCAGGCTCTTTCTTCAGAACTAGAGGGTCATTCCCACAGTCAAGCCTTGTAATATCCTAGTAGAAGCCACATACAATAAACACCTGAATAAGTAATAACCTATCAGAGTTGTCCAGTGTTGTTTAAATAATTGAAACTGGGGAGGTCACAGAGATTGACTAGGTGACTACGTGAGGCTGGAATGTCAGGAATATTCTCTCTGAAGAAATACTTTAAGCTGAGACATGAAAGACAAAGGACTCACCATGGAACGACTAATAGGATATAAAGCATTCTAGAGAGATAATAGACTCTAATGATACCGACAAGTGGGAAATACACAGAGAGCAACAGAATGGCTTCATGATCTAGAACAGTTTTTCAAGGATAAAAACTT